>JZSA01001066.1:0-38760 GCA_000956155.1 Cotesia vestalis
CTTCTTCTCAGAGCTTCAGGTGGAACGTCACAATTATAATAGAGATGATAAACTGTAGGCGTGTGTCATTAATTTACGATTTTTGTCGTTTCTGAGTTTTTTTGAGAGTCTATTTATCATTTTGATGCCTTAATTAAACTTACGATAGATTGAAAAATAATTTTGAAGAATTTTAATTTATTGATTTGTGGAAAAATTTTTGAATTTAAAAATTTATTTGGTTTAAATAAATTTTATTAAATTCAAGAATTTTTTGCCTTGAATCAGAAGAATTAAGCTCTTGAAAATAATTTTCTTGTTTCAAGAATTTTTCTTTTAATTCAAGTTAATTTTTTTTTTCACTATAAAATTCCTCCTTAACCAACTTAGGCAATTAATTTATCTTGATAACTAATTAATAAATATAAATTGGCAATTCTTCAATCTTTTAGCAATTAAATTTGATGAGACGCTTCTCTATGGAACGAGTAATAACGATATGTTTATAATGAGATCCGAAAATAGCTAATCAAATTAATAATAACATCAGCGTCAATATTCCAATTCTGATATCAGGATGCACTGGATTGCGAAATTCATTGATAATGAAATGATACTACTGCTAATAATGATAATAATAATGATAATTAGGCATACCTAGTTTCGTAATGAGTCGTCACTTAAGCGGTGTGGTATGCTGATGAGAATTTGATACATCATACAGTATACACCAGCGAATCTGACTTCCACGCATCGGCTATCGATTTAATTCCGAGGCTAATTAATCCGCCTCGCGGTGGAGCATTGATAGTCAGCGTCTCTTATAAAATAATTCCCCCGAACTGTGGTGGCGATCATTAGAGCCATGGATTGTGTATGATAATCATATCTTCACTCGGCGGATTGGACCCTTGTTTCAGGGGTGCAAAAATCCGGAAGATAAAAAATAATTAGAAAAAAAAAAGTTTGCTTCAAGAAATAAAATCAATGAGGAAGATAAAAAAATAATCTTGACTCGAGACTATTATTATAATTTTCTTTCAAGAGAATTGTCCTCTTGAAATATGATAATACTGAAATTGAAAGACATTTAATGATTTTTATAATTAATTTGAGAAATAAATTATTATAAACAAAAATTCTACACAAGGGACTTCGAAAAACTTATTAATAAAATTTTTTCAGTATTTAGTAATTCAATCTTTAAAATAAATCTTCATGAATATTTTATAGAACCAAGAAAATATTTTTTCTTCTTATAAAATTTTTGATATTTTTTTCACTGCTTTTAAAATCACCGAAAATATTGAAAATAATTACTTTTATATGTCGAGTGTGGCTGAATAATGCTTTTTTAAATGCTGAAGAAATGAAGAAATAAGTATGAATCAGCTGAAAGATCAAAAGCACAGGTGTAACAGTAACAGTAACAGTTACAGTTATAGTTACTGAAGTGTATGTATGTGATGAATAAAGTGTTATTTAAATTAAAGCCACTACCGCGGAATAGGGTCGTCAAGAGTCAGTGTCGGTTATTGGCGCGGTGAGTTAGCTCGAGAGAATTTGCTCTTTCGTGGCTTGTCTGCGACAAGTGGTTTCGAGGAATCCAAACAAATTTACAGCCTCTGATATTTAATTATACGCTGCACGAGTACAGTCTTTGATTTTCTGCTAACTATTTTCCTTGCCGAGCGGAGCGTTTTGATTATAATAGTGATAGTAATGGTAATAGTTGAAGAAGGCTTTTAATTTGCTGTTTTACTCCTTCTTGGATGTACTGGAGAAAATTTTGAAATTAATTTTCATGAACGCAACACTTAATTTAATTAATTACTCAATAAAAAAATCAATTTCCTAAAATTACATAACTACTTTGGACGCTAAGCCTTCAGTAGTTTAAATTGAATCAAAGATTATTCGAAGATCGAAATGACCTATAAAGAGACTTTAACCGGTTCCTCAACTTTGTTTTTATGAGCTTAGTTATTATTCTTCCGTCCGAAAATAAAGCTTTTGTCATCACAAAACTAAAACTCTGAATAACTAAAACTATGATTACTTCTTAAACCATCTGCAAAACTTCAATAAAACTTCAGTACTAAGACCTTTTGAAAATAAATTTATCTTGTTGCTTATTCAATTAATAGCACAATTTAATCAGTCGATTTTCAGTGAAACTTGTCGACAACAAGAAGCGAACAAGGAAACAGACAATTATAACCTGAGAGAATTAACAGGGAACAAAGCTTAGTAATCGGATTATATTATTATCTCCGATGCTATAAAGTTCCTTTAGTCAGTTGCCTTTACATCGTCACTAACCAATGTCGCCACCGACTCACCATCATGACAAATTTATCTGTACATGTTGTCATAAACTCTGTTATATATTTATAAATCCATTTTCTTATCGCTTGTACTAAAGTTATTAAAAGATAATTTCTAGACTTAGTTTAAAAAAAAAATTAAAAAATTTCCAAGTGGCTTTTAATTTGTTCGAATTATTTAAATATTTATTTTTTATTTTTTAAATTAATGATTTATGTATCTCAATCGCTCAATTAAAATGTCATTAAATAATAAAGCACATGTATTTTATTTGTGCTTAGATTATATCTTCAGTCTCATTTATGAATAAGATATTTCATTTTCAAATATTATTATTATTTCTCTATTAAATCTAATCCTTTAACCAAAATAATATACGAAATATTTACACAGTCAGCAAGTAATTTAAAATTTCAACGAATGCATGTCACTAAAAATCACAATCAATTATAAACTTCTCCTCAAAAACCTCAAAATAAATTTAATTTCATAAGTATCTTTCTTCAAAAATTTTCCAATTAATAAATCAATGATAAATGATAAATTTTCCAATCCTCGTATTCCATCAATAACAAACTCCCCTACTCGACAGGAAACCTCGTCAGCTACCCTTAGGATCATCACTTACAAAAGCGAACCAATTAACCAGAACAATTAAATTCACAAAAGACTCACACGTATCTTGTCAATAAATCTTTCCCAACGTGTTTTGGTTTTAAACCTTACACCCTCGAGCTGAAAGTACACTCCCTTCTCTCCTTTAACTCTGAAGCCGATAAAGTCTACAAGGTATCTGTCAGAGCGGTACGTAATATCCGAACTCATCATCAAACTCACTGTAATCGGTACGGTCTGCAGCACACAGCATGCGGTGAGAGATTTATGCACTCAACTGAAATCAAAGTAACAACCAAGTCGTACTTAGTACTCGTCATCGTCACAATCACACATACAGCAAGTTGTTTTCAAGTGTTGAACCAATAGACCAGTCTCTGGTGATGCTGCTTCTCTTTACTTCATATATATCTAACACTGCTCTACTCTGTCACTTTAAAGGTCAACCCTGGCACTCTGTGCCTTATAGGTATGTCTCTTCCTCAGTCTCTCTGTACTTACTTTGTAACAACAAGCAATGCTGGAGCAGAGGCTCCAACACACTTTTGTATCAGAGAAGAGGTGAGGTATTTCTGAATACGCGTCAATAAATTCACTTTCCTGGTGTGTGTGTGTGTGTGTGTGTGTGAGTCCATGGTAGTGAGCACACCCACGTCATCAGGGCGGTTGTTTTCTCTTATGGCTCGTGGAGGCGTTAAGCGGATTCTACGGCTAAACGGCTCTGTCACTATGTGACGATAGCGCTCACCGAGGCTGGAGAACTATGCACTAGATTATTATTGCGATAGTCTGTGTACTTGGGTGTGGTAGTTAGTTGACTGGCGTTCATGTTCATGTTCTATGGACGAGAGTTTTGACTTTGGTCTGAAGTGGTGGGAAAAAAATTCGGTGTTTTTATGAGCTTAGTTATTATTCTTCCGTCCGAAAATAAAGCTTTTGTCATCACAAAACTAAAACTCTGAATAACTAAAACTATGATTACTTCTTAAACCATCTGTAAAACTTCAATAAAACTTCAGTACTAAGACCTTTTGAAAATAAATTTATCTTGTTGCTTATTCAATTAATAGCACAATTTAATCAGTCGATTTTCAGTGAAACTTGTCGACAACAAGAAGCGAACAAGGAAACAGACAATTATAACCTGAGAGAATTAACAGGGAACAAAGCTTAGTAATCGGATTATATTATTATCTCCGATGCTATAAAGTTCCTTTAGTCAGTTGCCTTTACATCGTCACTAACCAATGTCGCCACCGACTCACCATCATGACAAATTTATCTGTACATGTTGTCATAAACTCTGTTATATATTTATAAATCCATTTTCTTATCGCTTGTACTAAAGTTATTAAAAGATAATTTCTAGACTTAGTTTAAAAAAAAAATTAAAAAATTTCCAAGTGGCTTTTAATTTGTTCGAATTATTTAAATATTTATTTTTTATTTTTTAAATTAATGATTTATGTATCTCAATCGCTCAATTAAAATGTCATTAAATAAATAAAGCACATGTATTTTATTTGTGCTTAGATTATATCTTCAGTCTCATTTATGAATAAGATATTTCATTTTCAAATATTATTATTATTTCTCTATTAAATCTAATCCTTTAACCAAAATAATATACGAAATATTTGCACAGTCAGCAAGTAATTTAAAATTTCAACGAATGCATGTCACTAAAAATCACAATCAATTATAAACTTCTCCTCAAAAACCTCAAAATAAATTTAATTTCATAAGTATCTTTCTTCAAAAATTTTCCAATTAATAAATCAATGATAAATGATAAATTTTCCAATCCTCGTATTCCATCAATAACAAACTCCCCTACTCGACAGGAAACCTCGTCAGCTACCCTTAGGATCATCACTTACAAAAGCGAACCAATTAACCAGAACAATGAAATTCACAAAAGACTCACACGTATCTTGTCAATAAATCTTTCCCAACGTGTTTTGGTTTTAAACCTTACACCCTCGAGCTGAAAGTACACTCCCTTCTCTCCTTTAACTCTGAAGCCGATAAAGTCTACAAGGTATCTGTCAGAGCGGTACGTAATATCCGAACTCATCATCAAACTCACTGTAATCGGTACGGTCTGCAGCACACAGCATGCGGTGAGAGATTTATGCACTCAACTGAAATCAAAGTAACAACCAAGTCGTACTTAGTACTCGTCATCGTCACAATCACACATACAGCAAGTTGTTTTCAAGTGTTGAACCAATAGACCAGTCTCTGGTGATGCTGCTTCTCTTTACTTCATATATATCTAACACTGCTCTACTCTGTCACTTTAAAGGTCAACCCTGGCACTCTGTGCCTTATAGGTATGTCTCTTCCTCAGTCTCTCTGTACTTACTTTGTAACAACAAGCAATGCTGGAGCAGAGGCTCCAACACACTTTTGTATCAGAGAAGAGGTGAGGTATTTCTGGATACGCGTCAATAAATTCACTTTCCTGGTGTGTGTGTGTGTGTGTGTGTGTGAGTCCATGGTAGTGAGCACACCCACGTCATCAGGGCGGTTGTTTTCTCTTATGGCTCGTGGAGGCGTTAAGCGGATTCTACGGCTAAACGGCTCTGTCACTATGTGACGATAGCGCTCACCGAGGCTGGAGAACTATGCACTAGATTATTATTGCGATAGTCTGTGTACTTGGGTGTGGTAGTTAGTTGACTGGCGTTCATGTTCATGTTCTATGGACGAGAGTTTTGACTTTGGTCTGAAGTGGTGGGAAAAAAATTCGGAGTTGATTGATTTGGAAATCAATATCTAATTTATACTGATAAAAAAAATTCATTTTATTCCAGATTCCTTAATCCGGAGGAAAATTATTGAGCTAAGAAAATTATTTTGAACAATTTGATGAACTTTAATCGAGTGGAAAACTTTTTTATCTTAGAAAGTATTTTTGATTTAAGTTAATTTTACTTTTGAAAATTTTTTTACTTGATTCAAAATTATGTTTTTGATTGAAAAATTTCACTTTTTAATTTCTTAAACCAAAAAAATTTTCTCGACTCAAGAATGTTTTCTCTTGACTCAAGAACTTTTCCTCTTGGCTCAAGAAATTCATTTTCTTAAAAATGGTGTTTTTGGTTCAAGATTTTTTTTCTTAAGTCAAGTTGAATTTTTTATCAAAAGATTCTTGAACTTAAGAATGTTGGATATGTAAAAATTCGCTGAAGCAATGAAAAAAAAATGTTTTTATGGGATTTTTATGTTCTGAGAATAATTTGGTATATCCAAATTTTAATTTTTCAACTTCTCGCTTTATAAATTAAAAGTTTTGATCTTGATATAAAAATTCAAAATTAAAAAAAATTGAGAAAATTATTGGCTTCAATTCAATTTTCGAAAAAAAAGCATCCGTACATTTTTTTAAAAGTAGTAAAAATAGCTTCTTTAAATTGAAGATAAATACTACTAAAAATCTAAATTCTGAAACTTTCATTGAATTTATTGATCCATTATTGGATCATTTATTGCCACAGAAAATACTATCTGGACTGGCGTTTGCATAAGCGGCATGCATCAATAAAAAAAGATGAATAAATAATAATGAATTGTAAACAAACCTCGCCCTTGCACGCTCTAGTAAATAAAACGCTTCCGTGGAATCACGGAGATAGACAGACAGAAGACAGATAGACAGTCGGCAGTAAATAGCTGAACCAATGTAGACATATTCTATCTAGCAGTAAACCGGGATGGGTGTGTGGTGATTCGTGGTGCCTAAGTTGACACATATGGCATATGGAACAGAATCCTCCTGTTCAAGACGTCACATTATTCCCTTTATGACGCATCCCGCATCCTACATGCAACTGCAATCTACAATCTACAACAACAATAATGGTTTATGTATATATGTATTATTTGTACTAATATATAGTTACATAGGCACACAGTTATTGAACAGCGAACTGTGCAGTGAGATTTGAAACTATCGCGCACGCTTAGTTTATATATTTTCCTTAAATTAACTCATAAATGCAAATCCGTTTAAACAACAGACTACTCTGCTTTGCTAGGAATATTTAACTGCTATTCGTCAAGTTTAATTTATTGTACGTCAACGTCAAGTTTTCATTTTATGACCAACTTTAAGTTTGTTCGACTCTTTCGTAACAAAAGCTTAATTACCTATTTTATTTTTATCTGTTTCATCATTTTGTGGAAAGACTTTTGTCTGGATGATTTTTATTTAAAAGTTTATTTTAAGCTTCGAAATAGACAGTATTAAGTTATTCTGAAAACTACACATTTAGAAAAGCTTATAAAATTAATAATTGATGCATTGATAAAAAAGTTAAAGAAAATTATTTTACTCAAAATGGTATTAGTATTTTTAGTTCAAGATTTTTCATCTTTAATCAAGTTAACTTTTTTATTAATGTGGGTGAGGAATTTATTTCAAGATTCTATACGGATAAAAAAATTAGGAAAACGGTTGACCCTAAAGGCCATCCCTGCAACTTCCCACTTATTCTTAAGCTTTCAAGATTTCACTTCTTATGTAAAATGAGAAATTCTAAATTTCTAAAAAAATAATAAACTAATCAAGCATTGAACATTAAAAAAAAAAAATTATTCGATTCAAGAGAAATAATTTTGTTCCAAAGGAATGAATTATATTTTTAAAAATATGATTAAATTGATAATGATATATCCGGGTATTTAAAAATATTTCTACCATTGTAAATTTAATAAATGTCACATTGAAATCAGCATCAAGCTAAATTTATATGAGAATAATGTATAATTTAAAAACTAGATTATTTTTATTAATTTAAAAATTCAGTTGACAATGTTTTTAATTAAAAAAAAAATTTATTCATATCGCAAAAGTTTAATTAATCCATTTAATGATTCAGACATTTTATAAAAAAGTTTTTCATTCGATATCAATATTATAATTGTGACAGTAACAAAAATTTTAATAAATTTACATTTATTTTTTTTTAGCGTATCAGTTTTATCAGTTTTTCCATTAATATATAATATAAAATACATACATATTGCCTAAATTTTTTATCGCCGAGGAGAGAAGGATAAATTTACGATCCGAATTTTCTAAAAAAAAAATTTATTCATATCGCAAAAGTTTAATTAATCCATTTAATGATTCAGACATTTTATAAAAAAGTTTTTCATTCGATATCAATATTATAATTGTGACAGTAACAAAAATTTTAATAAATTTACATTTATTTTTTTTTAGCGTATCAGTTTTATCAGTTTTTCCATTAATATATAATATAAAATACATACATATTGCCTAAATTTTTTATCGCCGAGGAGAGAAGGATAAATTTACGATCCGAATTTTCCCAAACGGATATTTTTTAGCATTATGCGGTTCTCACTGGCGCTGTCACATCCGATTTTACCAAACACCATCAATTCGAAGTGATTGAGGACAATAAAATAACTGAATGTGGGGATCGTATGAAATATTTTCCAGCTACTGCATCTGGAATCCGAGGCGGACTGCAGTTAAAAATTTTTTTTTTTTTTAATTCGATGTTGCTGTACAAATACAGGTGAGAGGAGGCCGAAAGTAAACAATTTAAATGATAAACGAAAATAGTCCAGAGATTTCTGGTATACGCGTGTATATTTATCCGATACATTCGCCCAGATGAATTTATTCAGTCAAATAATACCCAGTTTGCAGTATTGATTGCTCAGCAATAATTGCTCGGTCTCACCTCAATTGTCAATTAATTATACAACATTGTTTAGTTTTACGCTTTTTCCGAGCGCAGGGCAATCCCATTCGGGAACTGTTATTATTAATTACATGTTCCAGTAAATAATGAGTGAATCGTTTAAAACTGTTTGCTCAGTACTCCTGTTCAATTACTCGGGATTATGGTTAATTATTTTTCGATTAGGTTTTAATTAGATTTATTTTGTAAAAAAGTATTTTTTATTTAAATCTTAATTAAATTTTAAATTATTAATATAAAGTAAGCTTCAAACTCAGTGAATTAATTTATAAATTTATAAATTTAATTTTTTATAAAATGACTAAAAAATTGATTCAAAAGAAATAGTTTTGATTTAATAGTTGAGAGAAAATTATTTTTAAGAAAACTTGATTCCAAATTCTTAATCTTAAAACTCCTTTTTTTAGCAAAAAATGAAAAATATAATTTTTATTTTCCAAAAATAATAATAATTTAGTTTTCCTTCAAGAATTTTATATTTTTTGGTTCGAAAAAAAATTTTTAAAAAAACATTTTACTTAAAAAAATCAAGCATAAAAATTCTTGAATCTCGAAAAATTATCTTTAGTCACAAAATTTTGCTTATTTTCTTAATAATATAGATTATTATAAAAAATTTCAGCGATTTTCTTCTTCATAAAGTGAAAAATTATTTCTGAAAAAAAAAAATAAACTAACTTGATTAAAAAAACATCAAAGCAAAGAACTGTCTTTAAAATATCTTTCTTGAATTAAGAAATTTTTTTTTTTTTTTTTTTTTTTTTTAGCAGGTATGAAATTGAAAATCAGCGATTAATAAACTAGATATTTGATTTAGCGGAGTGACATATAATAGTAGACTTAGCACAGTTTGTCGGATCGAATGATGGTTGAATTGAATTAAATTCGTTTGGTAATACCGTTGGACTAAGTAAACGAGCGGCAGTGAATGAAACTGGAGACAAACACGACAGTGATGTAGGTATTAAAGTGGAGGGACTAGACCAGACCGTTCCGGCGATGTAGGCGAACGGATGAATAAGCTTGATTAAAGGTACATATACAAGTATAGATGCATTTCTCATGTCTTGAAAGCTACACGGTCGGACTAGTCTTCGGGCTTTACTACTGATTTCGGGACTGACAGGATTCACTATACAAGAACGGAGCCGAGCAGCAGCAGCAGCAGCAATAGTAATAGTAAGCTTCGGTATAAATGAAAGGTGCATTTCGGTGCTTCTCACTCGACTCCAATATTTTTATTTCAATTCTCCCATTCGTTTTTATTTCACTGCATTCTATTTACAGAATTCCTTTTTATCTCCTTCTACATTTTCTTCTTCTTTGCATTTTTTCCTCGCGAAATAAAGCTAATGATAATGATAATTTATAGTTGAATTAAAGTTAATGAACTTTGAATTTTTTTTTTTTTTTTTTTTTTTTTTAGCAGGTATGAAATTGAAAATCAGCGATTAATAAACTAGATATTTGATTTAGCGGAGTGACATATAATAGTAGACTTAGCACAGTTTGTCGGATCGAATGATGGTTGAATTGAATTAAATTCGTTTGGTAATACCGTTGGACTAAGTAAACGAGCGGTAGTGAATGAAACTGGAGACAAACACGACAGTGATGTAGGTATTAAAGTGGAGGGACTAGACCAGACCGTTCCGGCGATGTAGGCGAACGGATGAATAAGCTTGATTAAAGGTACATATACAAGTATAGATGCATTTCTCATGTCTTGAAAGCTACACGGTCGGACTAGTCTTCGGGCTTTACTACTGATTTCGGGACTGACAGGATTCACTATACAAGAACGGAGCCGAGCAGCAGCAGCAGCAGCAATAGTAATAGTAAGCTTCGGTATAAATGAAAGGTGCATTTCGGTGCTTCTCACTCGACTCCAATATTTTTATTTCAATTCTCCCATTCGTTTTTATTTCACTGCATTCTATTTACAGAATTCCTTTTTATCTCCTTCTACATTTTCTTCTTCTTTGCATTTTTTCCTCGCGAAATAAAGCTAATGATAATGATAATTTATAGTTGAATTAAAGTTAATGAACTTTGAAGATAAGAACTATCGACAAGTTATTAGAATGTCGCGAGTTCGGGTCCATATCGGGGCAATGTAATATTTTTTTTTAACATAATTCTTAAAGGCGAAAATTCCTCTCGAAAAATTTAAAATATTAAATTTTTTTCCATTTAAAAAATATAACGTATTTTGAATAGATAAAGTATTAAAAATTGACTTATTTTCGTAATTATCTTGATTATTATTTACATTTGCGTCCTATTCTTTATTTCCGACTCCTTCTCGAGATCTAATTTATTTCCTTAACTCTACTATAAAAATCTCCTTAGCTGACTCGTCTTCTAGTGAATGCGTTCAAGTATCACTTGTAACTGTTCTCTTCTATTTCCGGCGTTCTATTTCCAGGCGCTTCAACGCTAAAACTCGACACAAACTTTAATTAATACCGTTTTAATTCATTCCAGACAAATCTAGATAATTTATCATATTATGAGTCTGCGACCTTTCTTCAATGACCTGAAGAGTTAATTTAAAATCCCGATTTTCTGCAGACTGATATGATACTTAACAACTCAATAATTACTCGATTAATCAATTATTTATACAAGCTAGTAGACAGGAAGGAAATAGTCGAGCTGCAGTTTGAGTTGTGGATGTGCTAAGAGCCACAATACGATGACAATACCTTTGTTAACGGACGTGCTCTCATGAAGTAGCCATTCAAATTGCTCTTCAATACTTAATTCCTGTGTTTAAACAACTATTTGTAGATGTTTATTTCTTTATCCTCTCCGCTGAGGTACTTAATATTGGATTTCATTTTTTTTTTTCTGTTAACTATTCATTTCTATTTCTTTTTGTATCAAAAAGTTGGCAGAAAAAAAATGAAATTCGGACTTTTTTGTTCCGAATTGTCAAAATTTGAAATTAAAAATCTGAAAAAAAATATTTGAGTTATAAAAAATTTTCCAACTATTTTTTTAATAGCAATTAAATTTTTCATTTTTCAAGTAAATTGAATAATTGTAAATATATCCATTTTAAATTTAATAATTTAATAATGAAACTTGTATCAGTGTGATAGAACACAGAATCAATTTTTCTGTAATTTAACATTCGATATTTCATTTTCAGCCGGATTTTCATGTCAAAGTTTAATATCAAAAGAATTTCATTACATATTAATAAATAAAATTGCAAACCGATGGATCCGATTATTGTGCAGCGAATATATTCAAGTGTAAATTAATAAGTTATACATGGAATTAATTATTATCCGGTTTGATGCATTAAATTTAAAGATCCAGAATTATATAAACTCTATGTAGGGCATCGAATCATAGATACTTAAAAGATTAAAATAACGTATTCGTCAGTAGGAGGAATCAAAATATGAATAATAAATTCAGCCACATCCGGGCGGGTTTTTGATGTCTCTGATATAATATAAAGCTTTTGATAAAACTAAGGTAACTTTAAAATAATATTTCGTAAAAATGGATATGGAAATAATAGTAAAGTAATAATTGAATGAAACTGAGAGGCGTAACGTCTGTAGTTCTATATATCGTACACTTTGATCAGTACCGCTTCAATTTCATACAGCATTTTTATCAACAATCGTCTATTCACGAGAGTTGCACAGATTTTTTTAATATTTTAAGTTAATTTGCAGGGTTAAAATTTCGTTGATGGATCATTGATAGCCACTCAGCCAACCGTGAACTTATGCGTTTTGTTTTTAATTAAATCCTGCGTATATTGGAATTTTATTAAACTAATTTGATTTTTATTTCGTAAAATACTTATTTTGCTTTCACGGTAGAATTTTTAAAAAAATTTCCATAGAGTATTTGCGAAGTTGAAATGAAAAAATTACTTAGTTATTTTTTTTTTTTCAGGTATGCAGACAATTTAACTATAGTGTTCAATTTGATTGTTTAATTTTAAAATTAAAATTTAGAATTAAATATTGAAGATAAAAAAAAAATAATCAGAGATCGATGTTGCAGAGAATTAATTTTTCTATAAAAAAGTTTTCATTAAACTTTTAAAACTAACGAAGTATTTTGAAATCTTTAAATTTTTTATTTTATACAGCTTATTATTGATTTATTGACAATCTCAATCCAGATAATGATATTTTCAGAATATACTCGAAAAAATTGATCAGTTTTGTAGAATTTGATAGAACACCAATAATTCTGCTGATTAAAATTAATAATTAACTTTTCTTTACTATTCATAATTAAATTAAATTATAATTTAATGCAATTTTCATGCAAATGTATTATAAAATTAATTTTTATTTTTAAAATAAATGTAACAATATGATTGGAAATGTTAATGAATATTTATTATCATTATCCGAAAATTTATAATAATAATAAAAATAATGATAATTTTTAAAAAGAAAGTTAAAGAATGTAATTTTGATACGAAACCAAAAGCTTATGTGTTGAGAAAGCCCGTATGATATAATTTTATTACTGATCTGATGACGGTGACAATGACGAATCCGTGAAATAAAAAGAGATAACTTTGTGTTAAATGTCCGGAAGGGACAATCTAATTGATGAGATTGGTTTAAATATGTGTGTCTGTGTTGTACGTCACGAGTAGAATATACTGTTGATTGTTCATTCTGTACAACAACTTTAGATCACATAGACGAGAGCGTCGCGCGACGACTAACTGACGACGCGGGTGAACGAGGGAGGTCCAGCGTCCCGAGAGTACTCAGAGCTCAGAGTGTTCGTCGGCTTCACCGCGTAAACATCCTTTATTACTTGTTAATACATCTCATTTTTTAGCGTTTTACTCGCGGTGTTGCTAAAAGTTGCTAAAACTTTTATCTTTTAAATTAATAAACAAGTAATAATAATAAATCGTTACAATTTACGACTGTAATTAATTTCCAACAGATCTTGTACGTTATAAAAAATTTTAAATACAATAAAAAAAATTTTAATACAGTGGAATGAAGTTGTGACGTTTTTATTTATTATTGTGGCTTTTATAAATATATTTCGTGGGTGAAGAATGAGTGATGAACCCAATGAAAATCCTTGGATTTTCTTACAGTGACATTTCTCAAGCTCTATTTAAATTACTAAATTGATTTTTTTTTGTATAATAATAAAAATAATAACAACAATAAAAGTGAAGTTAATATTCAAATTTTGAGACTGATTTAGTGACCAAAAATTAAAAAAAAAAAATAAAGAAATAAATAATAACAATAAAATTTTAATTACACTTAAAAATTTTTTTAATTAAAAAATAATTGAAATAATTTAATAAAAAAAAGTGATGATGCAGTGTATGCTAATATTATTTTTTATTTCTTCCACGTGGGCGAGTAATTCAATTGACTCATGGAATTCACCACCAAATTGTGGTGCTTTAAAGGCCCAACAGGACTTTGATCTGGATAAGGTACCAAAAAATTATAAAATAAATTTTTCCATTGGAAATTAATTTTCAAAATAAAATTTATCATCTCTATTGTAACTATTGTTATTATGACAACTATTACAATTGTTATTGTTGGTCCTATTGTTATTGAATATTCTGTATTTATCCAGACAGGAGAATACCGATAAAAGCTTCCGGGCTGCCATTCTCATGTCCCAAGCCATAAAAAGTAAGGGAAGGATTTAAAATTTTCCGAGCAAGCGTGAAAAATGGTCGGATAAAAAAACAAATCTGTGGTATGGTGCATGGGTTAACATCATCGACTCGACAACTACTTTATATCCTTTGTTAGTTTTGACGGTTCATCAACCTGCTCTTTTGTAACATCAAAAGCTTCTTAATATAAAACCACTTCGGTATAACAACCAGAAGGGCAGCCAATTTCTTCCATCGCTGCTTTTTAATCAAACGCAATTTTTTTTTCATCCATAAATTTTTTTTTTTTTTTTTTTTCATACACTTCCATCGCCAATTATGCTAATGGCGAAAATTTTTCATTGTTTCCGCTTGCAAGCTTCTAAAGCACTAATTAAAATTTAAACTTTGCGCCCAAAATTTTTTTTTTTTTTTTTTTTATCATACACTTCCATCGCCAATTATGCTAATGGCGAAAATTTTTCATTGTTTCCGCTTGCAAGCTTCTAAAGCACTAATTAAAATTTAAACTTTGCGAGTTAGCAAAAAACTCTTTGAGGAATTATATTAAGCTTGTAAAATAAAATTGAAATTTAAAATGAAATAGGTAACAGTCCAAGAAATGATTGATAGAAGTTTCATTTTAGGATAAAGAAGATTTAGTTAATCCGGAAAATGTAAAGTCCGCAAATGTATTTTTATAAATATCAGAGGGATTAGGGAATATGTCGTATGCAAACATTTTACATTTTATTTAATTTATCGTATTATTTTACGAAAAGAAAATGTTTAAAAATTAAATCGTGTTTGCTCAGGCTCATTTCTGTAGAAATTTTTATAATAGCTGGTTTATCGCTCAAGGGGCTCGGGTGTATGTGAATGTTGTTACGTTAATTTTAATTTTTTCCTATCCGCAGAATAAGACAAGCAAAAGGTTGGTGGAAAAACTGAGATAAACTCGAAAAATATGGAGGTTATTAAGGGAAAATTATTATGATTTAGTGAGACATCGGCGGGGCTGAGGTTCATATTGTACTCTGGAAAAGCAATCTAATACAATGAACTAAAAGTTAAAATAACCTGAAAAAAATAAGTCTTGATTAATTTTTTAAACTAGATAACTTTTTATGTCTATTGTAGAATTTATGGGTGGTAAAATTTATTTTTGAGTAGGCAATTATTATTAGAGCAAAGATATTACTTTTAAAGTAGGTTTATGATGGTTTAATTTGAGTATTGGTCACCTGCGCTTCGATGGTTAGTCCACTTGTACTCAAGTAAATGCGACATGAACCTTAAGCCCGAGTTACGACACGATCGTCAAATTATTCACCCTTTAGTTGGATGTAACATAAACTACTATCAGAATAATGGAGGTCAATATTGAGTACATAAAATTTTAGGAGCATATAATATTGACTAAATTTCATGTTTATAATTATTACTGTCAATAAAACATGAGTGTTATTATATCGTTCGAAAAATATTAATTTGAAATTTAAAAATGGTAAAATGGGAAGCTCCAACGATTTTGTAAAAATTTTTTTTTATTGAAACCTTTTAACACGTTCAGAAATTATTTTATCTTTAGTTTATAGTGTTTGAGAGACTGCCTGGAAAAAAAAAAAAAAAAAAAAAAAAAAAAAAAAAAAATTTCCACTTTGTTTTGACTTTTTCGAATTTTTTAAAAATAGTAAAAATTAAAATTTGGGGATAAATATAATTCCAGACATAGCGACATTACTCTAGATTAATAATCTTATTTATTTATTTTTTTTTTTTTAGTTCAGATTGCTAGGAGGGTTAGAATCGTGGGTATGGTCACGTGCCAATTTTTTGAGACCTCCCCCCCGGTGCTAATCAGCTGCTAATTTTTTTAATTTTCAACTTTTTTTATTTTTTTTTGTATTCTTATAATGTTAACAAATAACTTATAAAAAAAATGGATAATAAAAATATAGATTGCCTTTTTTTTACGGCACTTCAAAAAATTACCTGAATAGTAATTTATTTTTAAATTTATTATTATTATTTAATTTTTACACGATAAAATTAAAAATGATAATAATAACAATAACTTTTAAGAATTGAATAGTATTATTATTTCTATTATTAACCTTTCGACCTCATTTATCTTCGTACAACAACATAAAATCGTCTCTATTATATAAATAAGCAACTTAAACCTTTTGTTTAACAACGACCAAAAAAATTCCTCGGTATCTTCTACAGCAGACTAAACCGCAACTTTTTTAAAAAAAAAAAACATCTATTGGAAAGCAAAAATCATTATTTGTTTTCTCTCCGTGGTCTAAAACAGTACAGTATTATCCATTTATTATTTTTTCCTCTGTCGTGCACATAATACGGTAAAAATAATATTTTCCTCCAAGCTTAGTAAAGCTCGCGTATTCGGACCATAGTAGTTTCGAAAGCAATGCGCAGACATACTCCCGCGATTAGCATAAGCTCCATTTAAAATCCTTGCGCTGAATATAAAGAGCTTTTCGTGACACACGCAAGTTATGGGCAAGCTGTTGCGAAAAATAGACATGAAAGAGTGCCGACGTATCGCACAACAGAGACTTGAGAATTCTGAAATTATTTATTTGCTGTTATGTGTTTTTAACATGTATAAGCTTGCATTTGTGGTTGGGAATAACACTTTATTTATGAGACTAAAAAAGTTAAGATTTATGAGTTATGGGTAAGCTCACCTTTAATCTCCCACTATATTGTTTTAATTTATTTACTCTATTCCTCTGTACACGCTGTCTTTTTGCACCGTTTGTTGTATTACTGCTGTGCGTGCTCTAAATTAACTGCATTCCGACCAATTATTCGATACACCCGCAAAGGTGATTTTATATTTCAAATTTTAAATAACTTTAGTTTTATTTGCTATCCAATTCCGATAAAAAATGTATCATTTTATTGGTAGCTTTTAAAGTCAAATAAATTTATCTGGTTAATCAATCATAAAGTTTTATGAGGCATTAAATACTCGAGAGAGTATCGAGGGAAATTTGTGCATCAGACTGGTAGTTGTATTGAATAAAAATGTTTCTTTAAAACAACATTTTGCTCCAAAACGTTCAACTAAATTTTTTTTATAATTTATTTATTTTATGAGACTCAATAAATTAGAACTCTGATTAAATTCAATTTATAAAATAATAAATTACAAATTTCTTTCTAAAAATCAAAATTTAATTTTTTTTTTCAAAATTTTGAATCAAAAAATTTTAAAAGGTTTAAATAATTTTAACCAGTAAAAAAATTTTGCAACTAAAAATTAAGTTAATTTTATTTGACTCAATTTTTTTTTATCTTGTTTCAAAATAAAAAAAATTCTTTAAAATCCAAATTCACTACACTAAAAAAAATTCAAAATTTACCAAGTGTATTATTATTTTTTAATCAATAGATAAAAAACTACAATTTATTTCTGATCAAATCTAAGACCAAGCCCTTGCTTTCTAAAAAATCCTCCATTTTCTTCTTCAATAATTACTAGCTCCTGATTAAAGCTCTCCGTCCCAATAGAGAAGTATCACAAGTTAATATCAGATAACCCAAGGCCTGACGAAGGTCCGTAAACCTTACTTGAGGCAGATAAAAGTCGTCTGATTGGTCCATCCGATGGTATAAATCACCATGAGTAATCAGTTACCTACCCTACTGTGTACGACATATATACAAAAGATATAAATATACAATCTGCCTAGGAAGAGGCCTCCATAAAAAGCCCTCAACTTTTACCCTCTACCTCGGCTATAGGATACAAGGATCGTTGGTCAGGGCAAAAGTTTCCGTAAATTCTTCAGCTCAATTGCCTTGTTTTACGGTTATGATCTCTGAGTCATTCTTTATTGCTTCATGCTGACAATATACGTCTCACTGTGCATATATATTATAAAATCATGCTGGGAGCCAGCTCTTAATTTCCGGGGTTTTATGCTTCAGAGTTACTTTTTATCTCCAATTTCCTTGAATTCGAGATCAATACTATATATCAGTGTTAGCAACACCCCATGGCCTTCACCTCAATTTGCCAGGTTTCATGAGCACTCGTCCTCGACCTCTTCTAGCTATAGCGCACTCGCAGTTTCCGATCTTTATTGGTATAAACATGATAAAGTTTACTTACACAACAACTTTTTATTATACTTTATAGCGCGAGGACGTAACAGGATATATATACTCTATTTTTATTCTATACACTCCAGTCTATTACTTGGAAGTTATTTTTTCATGATAACCGCTGAAACCTTTCAGGACGCATAAAATTCCCCAGCGTAATTTGCAATCATTATCTCGAAGGTTACTCAATTTTTTTAACCATTTAAACTCAATAATTTATTATTAGATTAATTAAAAAAAAATATTAATTTGATTTAAAAGGAAAAAATATTTGGAAAAATTTTATTGACTTTAATGAAGCTGAGAAATTTTTTAACTGATGAATTTTTGGCTGAAGTAAATTTTTCGGGATTCAAGGATTTTTTGGCTTGGTTCAAGAAAAATAATTTCTTTTTTATTCTTCGATAAATTATAAATTTTTGAATCAAGACAGCCAGTTCTTTAAAATAATTTTTTTTTTATTCAAGACTATTTCTTTTGAATTGAGTAGTTATTATTAGTACACTTTGTTCAAAACAAAAAAAATTTTTTCTGTTGCATCAAGCCAATTTTTCCATCAGTGCAAAAAGTTATTCACTCAATATTTTTATTAGGATTGCAAAAACTGCGTTTTTTTTTAAAACAAATTTTCCGTCACACTAATCGGTGTATTTTCTATCCAATTTCCAGCGCACCCTGTTCTATCTCCGTTTCAATATAAATTACATGCTAACATAAGAATATCTCCAGTGTAGTATGTAGTATATTATATATAATATATATCATGGTATGAGAACCCAATGTGTATGTAAATGCGATCGGGGAATTGATGTGGAGTTTGATGTTTTGTTACAGAACAATTCGAATCTCAATGTAAATGCGGAAAAAATATAACGCGAAAAAAGACGCAGTGGATGGGAATAAAATGACAAAAAACATTGAAATATATATACGAGGTACATCGTGCATTTATATGTTATATGTTATATGTTATATGCTATACGTATACCGAAAAAGGAAATAATAAAATATAAATCTTCGTATATGTGTTTCTATGTATCATGTTTCTATTGAGAGGATTTTATCGTGAATGGCTTATAAAAAAATTAGCAAAAAATGTAACTGGACACTGGAGCTTTTTGTCTCTCGGAAAATGCATGTACAAGAATTCTTGTGTCTAGAGGTATTTTTTATATAAAGGATAAAAAAATGATGGAGATTATCATTTTTTGTCAGGCACAATAGTATTTTTAACTTTTCCAATAACTTTTAAATCTGTTATTTAACTTTTAGTTGATCTAAAAGTACAAAGGATTTACAAAAATTTTTAAATAAAACAAAGAGAGCTTTAGTTTTTGTTAATTTAAATTTAAAAAAAATTTAATTGATAATTTTAAGGCCTTTAATTAACATAAAATGATGTCAAAGCGCTTTTGCTCGTTTACGAGCAATTTTTCGGCTGTTACACTTGTATTTATGCCCAGTTTTAATTTACTCATTAAATGAAAAATCTAGGCCAAAATTGACAAGTCTTTTAGGTACTTTTAAACTGAAATTTTTCCACTCGGAGAAAACAAAAAAAATCAGTGATAAAAAAGATATATTTTAGATCGAAAAATATTGGAGGACTTTTTCTGAAATAACCAATAGCTGAAAGTGTGTAAAAAGCCGGCTTAAGCATCGCGTAGTTCTTTTAGGTTTTAATGAAAGAACTTTCTATTTCCAGATAGTAGGGAATCGACATCGACGGATGTGACATATTACAAAGTAGGAAGTATGCACTCACTGAATCGGTTGCTCGATTAATCCGACGAGTTTCAGCGGAGCGATGACATATAAACTCTAAATCACCGCTTAGATACTGTCAATGTTTCAGATAAATTTCATATTTTTACCTTTTAGTTTTTTAACTACCGTGGGAATTGGTATAATGGCGTAGTAAGCTCCTTTTACGTTTTTGTCGCATGTCGCCTGACTCGCAAAATCACTCTACTCTTCTTTTCTTTCTTTTTTTTTATTCAGTAAAAATGAATGGAAATCAATTTTAGATACGATTCAATCCTCTTTCAATCAGCAAATTTTTTGTTTCATAATCTTCTTCCACTCTTTTTTCGATTTTGAGCAAAGAAAAAGACGCTTTTATAAAAATAAAAATAATAATTTTTAAAAAACCAAAATTACAAAATTACACATACAGAAATATTAAAAAAAAATTTTTAAGTATTTGTTCAAGATTTATTATTATTATTTATTGAATTTTTTAAAAAATTTTATTAAATAATAATGATAATAAATGATTTTATGGGATTATAAATTTTTTGAGAGGTTGTTGAATTTTATTTTCTTGAAAAGCTCAAGTTGAATTTAATTTACTTAACAAAATTTCACTTGTTGATGCAAGTGCTCCGGGTTAGATAGCGCAATGCTTTCATCTATATACATTAATATATAATCAATAACTTTAATGCCTCCAAGTTATTGAAGGACTGAGAAAGGAAGAGAATAAGAGGAAGTTGCTTCGCTTCGGTTCTTAATTATTAACTTTAAAAGTTATTCCAACGCGACCGGAGCTGACGACAGTTCGGAAATATTTTATATAATCAGCAATATATCGATTTATGTTAAATTTACTCTAGAAACTTGATTTTGCTAATGGTAATCACAGTTAAAACATTTAGTTTCAAAATTTGATTAATGGAGGTAAGAAATAAAGTTTTATACTGTGCAACTATTTCAAACTCTACATCTTCGGTAAGTTAAATTTTATAGGATTTTACCTTCAGTATTTTCAAGTTAAAGATTTACAGATTCAAGCTTGGCAATTGAGGGACATTTATTTGATATTATAATGAGTTTCTTAAATTGGAATATTAAAATCTTGAACTGAGGTATTTTGATTAAGGAATTTTGCATCTTTAAAGAATAATTCTTGTCTAAGATTTTTTATTTTATTTTTGTAAAATGTTGATATATATTTAACTACACGAAGAGGATTAAATGATTTAATTTATAGTTTATTTATTAATTTAATTGCTTAAAAAGTTTAATTTATAGCAATACATCTTATAAACATATAAACATATCAGTCAGTTTTATTTAACACCGCGTTTTGTGCGTCTTTTTTTTTGTATATACAATTAATTTATTTATTATAATTTACAATACGAAATTTCTAGGAGGTAAAAAAATAATTATTTGTAAAAAAAAATTCGACAATTCAAAAAATTTCTAAGTGGCTACTTTATACAGAAAAAAAAAATTGTAGGAAAAATTACAATTGTAGCATCGTAATTCGGAATAAAACTTTCAATACGGTTGCTTTAATAATTTAAAATAGAAAAATTTACGATGTCACATCATAAAAAAGCGTATAAAAATAGTAAATATCCGAATTTTTACGATGTAAAATTGTAAATTAAAAGAAATGTAAAATTATCAAAATGACCGTACTGAAAGTCTGGTTTTAGACTATGATGTAAAAATTGTAATTTTTTTTCCTTGAAGTATTAAGGTCAAAAATGATTAAAAACTTGGTCTGTTAGTCTTTTAGATGCACAAGACCCCTCAATATTTATTAAATTTAATTTACTCACAATGAATTCTCCAATTTTACGGTCGAATCATCAAAAGCACTTTACCATCCATCGACAACAACACAAAATGAAGTGAACGCGCTTGATAAATGTAAACACTAAATCATTTATTGAAATGACAAAATGAGCTGAGCGAGAACAGGAATTACGGAATAACAAAATCCGATAATAATGTCGACAGATATTGCAAATTCGATATGCCCATCCGGGGGTTTATTACATAGCAGAGTGAGCTATTACAGAGAAGAGAACATACCCGAGCGATAAACACATTACAAAATCGATTTTCAAGAGGCTCTGCTCCCGGGGCACTACGTTGATTGGCCAATTCATATCCAGTTCATAACACTCTACTCGTGCCAGGCCGGGATTCGTCGATGTTTCTTCAACGGAAAAACTTTGGCTATTGTTTCTGTTCTCTTCTGCTTATATTTTTTATTTTTTATCTGTACTTTTCCATTTCAATGGACATACAAACAAACAATCGAAGCTAAAAGCCTGCCTACAAGCTCGTTGATCCCCACAGCTACTTCTTCACTCGAAGCTCGGGAAAATGTCATCCCGGAAAAAATACTCCCGGTCCCAGTCGGAGTAAATACATTGACGTGATGTATCGAAGATGAAAAAATGAAAACAATAAAGAGCGTGTCGAGTATTGTTGACAGTACTTCATATAAAACAACGTGCATTCAAATATTTACAGTATTTCAAATTTTCCCTCGGTACATACAAAAAAAAAAGGAATTATGATGGATCAGAAATATTATTTTTTGCCGCATCTGATTGTTAGCTTTTCAATCGGATTTTCAAGTTGGAAAAAAGTAAAATAACATTAATTAATAAATTTCGTTGAGTTTTCAGTCACGAAATAAATTCAAAAAAACATCAAAAGTGAACAAATGATAGCTTAAATTGAACGTAATTACGCAGACTTTCAGATAAATTTTATAGATTTGAGCTATTTCTTATGGTTGGAAAATTATTTCGTTAAAATTGATAAAATTCAAATTTTTCGAATATGAAAAAAAATTTTCAATCATCCACAACTCGTAAACTAACCGGCTCATTTTCTTCATCTTCGAACTTTATCTTGGTATTAATTCATAGAAAAAGTTCACAAAATTTAATTAAGATCAGTTAAAAATTATAAACGCAATCCTGCTTTCATGACGCATTATATCACATATAAATGCATAAACTTTTGGTTCAATGCTATTTTTCGACACAAATCGACAAAATAAAACATATTATAAAAAATTGCGACGAAATATCGGATTTCTAAAGAAATTCACCTAATAACTGGAAAAGTACCAAGAAACTACAAATTTTGCAAAATATTGTCAATAGCAGTTCTGCACAAAATGATGTTGATTTTAGTACGCATAAAATTTTTCACAGTGCTTATATTTGTGCTTGTGCTTGTAAGTCTTCACGGTAGCGACGTCGCAAGAAGAAATGGCAAACAAGACCTTGGAAAAGTGATTGAGCCACTTTTCGAGGATTCAACCACAACACCACGACCGTAATATTCTATTCATAAATAGAGTGCATTATATCTGGAGTCTGAAGAGCGAAAACTCTGCAGAGAGGAATGCACCCTTAAGAAGAGAAAGAGGGTGGAAGTACGCGTATAAAATATGAGAGCTTGCGCGAGACGGAAATAGGCCAACGAAATGCCATTCCTCGCTCATCCACCGCCCACCCACAATCTGGTGCTGTTCAGTAATGGGGACTCTCCTCATCGAAAATTTGCATCTCACCCTTCCTAGACGTATTATGCTAGGTACTACTTAAAAGTTCGCACTCATTCCAAGTATGAATAGCCCACATAGCCAGCCATTTCTAGACGTGCGTTTGTAAGCCTCAGGCATCTTCATTTCACTTTGAAAAATATTGAAAAAAATAACCATGACGCTATTAGCGCTAGGAAATTAAATGGAGCTCTTGTTACGCGGAAAAATTTGAAAAACTAAAAGAATGAGAAAATTTTTTAAAGAATTTGAATTTAATTTTTGGGTTGGTAATTATTTTTTTTTTTTTTTATTTTTTTAATGAGAGCGAAATATTGAAAGTTTCTGATTTAATTAGGTAAAGATACATTTTAAAAAGTTTTTATCTCTTGAATAAGAAGAAATTATATGAAAAAATAATTGAAAAAAAAAATAATAAAGTTCAATATTGTAGTTTTTATTGAAAGAAAAGTCTAAAAAGTTATAATAATGGTAACAATATCAATAAAAATAATAATAATAATTCATTGTGAATTTTTAACCTCGTTTAAATTTCAACAACTCGATAATGACGTTCAATTATATGTTACATTCTTTTCTAAATCAAAAAATCTTTTTTTCAACAAGAAAGTTACTGTGAAAAAATTTTGATTTTTCCAGTTAAAAAATAAAACTGTTGTAAATTTTCAATAAATTAATTCTTTGCCATAACATTGCCCATTTTTTTTAAAATCAATTTTTTCTCTAAGTATATTTCTTGATTACAATAGCAACTAAATTGAGCAATAACCCACCAATGACTAGACTCACCCAACAATATGACGTGTAAATTCGATAATATCCATTAGTGACGATGAAATAGCTCGAGGAGTAAGCCGATGAAATTTCTAGCTTACCGTAAACTAGTATAACTTTTTGGTAAATGGCTTCCGTAGTACTTCAGCGCCTTGAACATGCAGCACCATCAACATGGAGATCAAACAGAACCAGCAAAGTCGTAAGTTGGTTAACTGCGGCTTCTCGAAGCGACTGACAATGCCCAACCACACAAGATGTACGCGGCTTATCCCGGCTTTGTCTTATTCGTATGCAGGCATAACTGCGTGCTTAAGTATCCAGGATTTCCAAAAATTCTAATTACCGAGTCTCAATGTCGTTTGTCAGTTTGTCGATGCTGGTGCAGTAACTGTGCTTCACTTTGTCTGAATTTATACTTGTAGTCTGTAAAACTGCCATCCAGCCCGAGCGAAGACTATCATCGATTGGCTAATTTACATACATATTATGGCTACTTTGTAGTCCTAGGACCAATATATGTTCACATGTACGTGTGTTATCCATCCGTATCCGGTTGTACCGTGTTTCGCTTCCCAAAGGAGTTTTGGAATCGTTCCAACTGGTTCGTTAACTTTTCAAGTAGAACCACTCGATGAGACGGACCATTGAATCAGTTGGCAGTAAGCGCAACAGATATCCTCTCTCTGTACTGTACTGTTCTATTCTCTTCTATCTCGGTGGATTCTGCAGGAATTTATGATCAGAGTATCGTGGATGCTGGATATCTATACCTCTACCGGTATCTCTACTTCAATACCTGTTCTTCAATTTTCCTTTGTTTTACTTTTTTCCAATTTCATTCATTCGAATCTCTCTATATTTTTTGTTATTTTCATTTCCGCTATATTTAAATTCAAATGTATCGTAATGCGAAATCTTCCTCCACAATTTGCAATTTAAATTATTTTATAAATTTTAAATTAAAGACTAACTTTAGATAACAGAAACTATTCCAATCAACATGATAAATAATATTAGTCCGAACTGCGAACCAGGATTCATCAAATGGAAGTGAAAAAAATTTTTTTTGGGGCTTTTTCATAAGATTTTTTTGGCTAAGAACTAAATTGAAGAAACTTTTGATAATTATTGAAGAGTTTTTCTTTTTTTTAGTTTTATTTTAAAGATTGTAGTGATCTTGGCAATAAAAAGAAAGGTCGATGTTCAAACTTTCATCTGATACTACATCGCTATTATTTTGTCTACCAAAATTTTATTTGTATTACAGATACGTGAAAATTTACGATCCGATTCTGGGAAATCGATGTAGATAGTGGCTTTTAACATAAATCTGTTTCCGTTTTTACACAAACGAGTTGTGTAAAACAAAATCGAAATCTGTGTAAGCGATTTTTTTTCACGATTGCAGAATTTTCCTTCGCTCACAATAACATAGTCGGTAAATTAACATTGTTACAGGATTGTAACAATTGCGCGAAGAAAATAAATATTTCAAGTGTTTGTCTAAAATATCGAGCATATTCTGAATTTTATGACCAGCCTTAGAGATTCTGTAGTGATAAAAATTCCGAACAAAAAACTAAAATTTCAAAAACGTTATTGTAAAATAGAATCCGGAAGTGATTTTTGAACTTGAATCAAGTTAATTTGTTATCAGTATTAGTTTCATGAAAATAAAAATAATATGATGCATTAATCTTCAAGTAAACTTTGAGTTAAATGATGACAAATTAAAAAAAAAAAAAAGTTTAGAAATGAAAATAGACAAAAGTAAATTACCAAGTACACTGAAATTTACAACAGAAGCACGAAATTTAATGCCCTGGGTTAAATGCTGACAAGTTCTGAATCCCATACCAACGCATTATTATATTTTGTATTTAAACGAACTTTGATAGTTCTCTCAAAGGTCTAGTTTGGGATCTTATCAGAAGTTGTTTCTTCTTTGGAAGTTTAAGGTTCTACGCTGCCGGGCGTTAACTCCTGTCTAACTGATGCTACCGCTTACGGACAATAAGACCTGCCCAGCTCAAAGATCTTCTTTGGTAAAATCTTTTCCCAACAAATAATAACAAAGATTACGTCCTCGTATTATGTTTTATTCAAAATATTATAGCAACAATTTTCATCGTCTTGTCACGTCCGCGAGGTTGTAACAACTAAGATAAGCAACTTTAGAGTGGCACCTGCTGGCGTAAGTAATTTTATACCGCGTGCTACCAAGGGACAATAAACAATCAAAAAAGTTTTTATGCAACTTCGTTATAAGAAAAATTTTAATTAATTGTGGCATTAAGTTTGGATCAAAATTGATACATGTGGGATTTATACTCTGTCGTAAAGTTTCCTTAACAGTGTGCATAAAAAATAGCAATTAAAATTTTTTGAAGTTTCTAAAAATAAATTTGGAATTAATTTTGTATGTACGAACAAAGTGAATTTTTAATTAACCAAAATCAGAATGAAAGTCTAATATTGAAACTAATAACTAACTTTAAGCGTACCGCACCTACTTTATAAAGAGGGTTATTCTTGCTTTAAAACTTACTCTTAAGATGTGAAATAGTAAAATTGTAACTTTCTAAGATTCTTAATGACTTATAAAAAAAACATTGAAAACTTTTGAATCTATTGGAAATAATAGTTGAAACTTTTTATCATTTGCTTTAAAGTTACACCAAATTGGTAAAATGGTTGAGTGAAATTAGGTTTATTAGAATTTTTATTACAATAAAAGCTCTTTTGATGAATTTTAAAAGGTTATAAGTTGCTAAATTGCTCATTTTTAATACTCAAAAGGGCAATGTAAAAAATTTGACTAATTTTTTTAGTTTCTTAATCATCAGTTCATAAATTTTAAGCGACTTTTGAAAATTAAGATGCAGACTTTAAAATTTTAAAAAGTTCAAGATTTTTATAGAAAATAATTTTAATGACCCGAAAAAAAAACATATAAAACAAAACAAGTTATGACGATTCTGAAAAATTTTAAGCGACTCCTAAAATTTTTTATTTCGAAATAATCTTTGAAAAGAGTTTTTAACGTTTGCAAAATAATTGTAAAAATAAAAATAACTAAATGTTTGAACTCGTTTTGTAAATAATTGAAGTATAAAATTGATATCTATTTAGCTTTTAATTTCAGTAATGTATTTCATTCTATTAAAAATGATATCTATAAATTGGGTCATATCCTTGATGTATACTTCAATAAATTGATAATATTTTCTTTGTTAATTAATTAAAGCAAATAATGAATAATCATCATGAGTTAATTAGCAGAAACCAATATTAAATCCAATAATCCTTAGCATTAAATTTATCTAAGGATCTTCATTACTCGTGGTTCTAAATTGGTCCGCAACATATTAATGCGATTTAATTAATAAGAAGCCAAACATGCTGCTGGGAGTTAAACTAAATGCCGTTATATTTCTCCGTTTTATTAAATTTAGTTCCGAGAAATTTTCATAATCCAAGAAAGAAAAATATATTAAAAAAATACTAACAACAATAAAAATTATAATTGATAAATAAATTAAAGAGAAACACACGTCTGCATAATATTTTACACGCACGTGTCTAATATTAAAGACATTTGCATTATTCGAACTAGCAAACAACTTTGACCTGCACGCCCGCGGGTATTCACTTACAAACGAGGAAAAGAGAAAAAGTGAAAATCGCAAAATGAGAATTTAAATTAAAATTGATGGCTCGTAATTTACTTTTAGAATTTACATTCGCTGAACGTACAATTTTTAAACAATTACACAAAGCTAAAAATTACTTTTTGTTTATTGTTTGATATTTGGGGATGTGTTTAGTACGAAAGGTGTATAACAGAATGCAAAATCCGCAAAAGTGGTTATGAAACCGCAAATTCAGCTGTTTTCAAATTATTTAGCCCACCCAAGTGTGCATGGCTCTGTTATGTCATGTTACACACGTCTGATCACATTTTCTACAACCACTAATACAGATTATATACACTAGGATTGTGCGAATTTTGTTCGGAGCACATAATAGGTTTTGATTTGATGATAAAAAAATTCAAATTATTGGCAGGTTTCAATCTCTCGATTTATTTGAATATTCAATTCAGAATTCGATGCGAATTATAGAATTTTATTTGTCTTCGGAAATTCAGAGTTTTCATTAATATCCAACCCTTGAACGTTGCCAAGGTGTTTTCGATAAAATTTTTATACATTAAAAAAATTTTGCGTCCTTAAAAAAAAATTTTAAAAATTCGTTTTTACGTCGTAAGAATTCATATATAATTATTAAATTTAGAAATGTAAAATAATAGAGCTTAAGATATTTTAAGTCGGATCCTAAAATTCAAATCGTAATTTTTAGTATAAAGTGTAATACTTGCAGTTCATTCTACAAAAAGCCTGTTTTTACTCTGAAAAATGTAATTTTTTCCCTACTCTTTTTTCCGTGAAAAAAATTGACTGTAGTCAAATATTTGTTTATCTCTAGTAGTCACAATTCATATTTTTTCATTCCTTTATAAGTGTAGTTATATTGCAGACTAATCTTTACTACTCGAAAAATAATACAGCTCTTGGAATTTTTCAAGTAGATAAAAACCACTGTACCCTTATCTGAACTACTTCGCCAAAAATCCAGACAGCAGTAATACATCACCATAATCCGTAAAGTTACATGGATTTCTTTGAGAAAAGCATTGTAAGGGATGTTTGTTTTATGGACCCTTAGAAATCCATCAATAACATTTCCATAGGAATTTGCCTCCGGAGATAGTAATAATAACAATAATTACATTAGAAACCACGATGGTCATCTGGCACTATCTACTTCTACTATACCAGCATCACATGTAGATATAATATCTATGTACATTGTGGCGAAATCTGCTGATATAATATTATTTCCGACCACTCTGGGTATCTCATCTTTCCACATACCCTTGGACGATCTAGTATATATATGTAAAATGTAATCTATTAGTTATATATAGAACTACTGGCAAAGCGGAGGAGCAGAAATAGAAATTACGGATAGAACTTTAGACATACAACATATACGTCTATCTCTATCATCGCTTTCTTCCTTTGTGTATCTTGTTTGGAGGTGAGCTTTGAGACATGAATTAACTTCGGATCCTGATTTAAATTAATATCACCTAGACATTGCGTCTGTGCGTTTTACTGCCAGAGAAGGTAACAATATATACTAAAATTATGACTGAACACAGCTGGAAAATTAATCCTCCATTGTTTGTTGACTGATTATAATTATAATCAAATCATAATCATAATATAGAGCTCATGTTGTTGATAAATTTAAAAAATCAATATTTTAGTAACTATAAAATTTATGATATTTTAGCTTTGAGTATTATTAAACAAAATAAAATTGCATAAAAAGTAGCAGAAATTCGATAATTAATCTTCGAGAAAAAAATTATTGGGCGAAGAATAAGTGTGTCTTGTTTAAAAGCCACAAAGTGCTTCGTAAGAATTATATTATTCTGGAAAATTTTCCTCTAATCCACGAATTTCTATTTATTGATTAAAAACTGAACTTTTTGAATCATGAGAACTAAATTTCTTGAAAGAAGAATTGAATTTTGAAGGAAATATTTATCTTGGATCAAGTAATAGTTTGAAAACTATTTTCAGAGAACATCGAGTTCAATGCGTAGAAATTTCCCCTCGTCTATTAAAACCTTTTGATAGATCTATTCAACAGCATCAAGTAAAGGTTAAATGGGACAGAATGAATTCTCTCAGCTGTTTTCAAATTATTTAGCCCACCCAAGTGTGCATGGCTCTGTTATGTCATGTTACACACGTCTGATCACATTTTCTACAACCACTAATACAGATTATATACACTAGGATTGTGCGAATTTTGTTCGGAGCACATAATAGGTTTTGATTTGATGATAAAAAAATTCAAATTATTGGCAGGTTTCAATCTCTCGATTTATTTGAATATTCAATTCAGAATTCGATGCGAATTATAGAATTTTATTTGTCTTCGGAAATTCAGAGTTTTCATTAATATCCAACCCTTGAACGTTGCCAAGGTGTTTTCGATAAAATTTTTATACATTAAAAAAATTTTGCGTCCTTAAAAAAAAATTTTAAAAATTCGTTTTTACGTCGTAAGAATTCATATATAATTATTAAATTTAGAAATGTAAAATAATAGAGCTTAAGATATTTTAAGTCGGATCCTAAAATTCAAATCGTAATTTTTAGTATAAAGTGTAATACTTGCAGTTCATTCTACAAAAAGCCTGTTTTTACTCTGAAAAATGTAATTTTTTCCCTACTCTTTTTTCCGTGAAAAAAATTGACTGTAGTCAAATATTTGTTTATCTCTAGTAGTCACAATTCATATTTTTTCATTCCTTTATAAGTGTAGTTATATTGCAGACTAATCTTTACTACTCGAAAAATAATACAGCTCTTGGAATTTTTCAAGTAGATAAAAACCACTGTACCCTTATCTGAACTACTTCGCCAAAAATCCAGACAGCAGTAATACATCACCATAATCCGTAAAGTTACATGGATTTCTTTGAGAAAAGCATTGTAAGGGATGTTTGTTTTATGGACCCTTAGAAATCCATCAAGAACATTTCCATAGGAATTTGCCTCCGGAGATAGTAATAATAACAATAATTACATTAGAAACCACGATGGTCATCTGGCACTATCTACTTCTACTATACCAGCATCACATGTAGATATAATATCTATGTACATTGTGGCGAAATCTGCTGATATAATATTATTTCCGACCACTCTGGGTATCTCATCTTTCCACATACCCTTGGACGATCTAGTATATATATGTAAAATGTAATCTATTAGTTATATATAGAACTACTGGCAAAGCGGAGGAGCAGAAATAGAAATTACGGATAGAACTTTAGACATACAACATATACGTCTATCTCTATCATCGCTTTCTTCCTTTGTGTATCTTGTTTGGAGGTGAGCTTTGAGACATGAATTAACTTCGGATCCTGATTTAAATTAATATCACCTAGACATTGCGTCTGTGCGTTTTACTGCCAGAGAAGGTAACAATATATACTAAAATTATGACTGAACACAGCTGGAAAATTAATCCTCCATTGTTTGTTGACTGATTATAATTATAATCAAATCATAATCATAATATAGAGCTCATGTTGTTGATAAATTTAAAAAATCAATATTTTAGTAACTATAAAATTTATGATATTTTAGCTTTGAGTATTATTAAACAAAATAAAATTGCATAAAAAGTAGCAGAAATTCGATAATTAATCTTCGAGAAAAAAATTATTGGGCGAAGAATAAGTGTGTCTTGTTTAAAAGCCACAAAGTGCTTCGTAAGAATTATATTATTCTGGAAAATTTTCCTCTAATCCACGAATTTCCATTTATTGATTAAAAACTGAACTTTTTGAATCATGAGAACTAAATTTCTTGAAAGAAGAATTGAATTTTGAAGGAAATATTTATCTTGGATCAAGTAATAGTTTGAAAACTATTTTCAGAGAACATCGAGTTCAATGCGTAGAAATTTCCCCTCGTCTATTAAAACCTTTTGATAGATCTATTCAACAGCATCAAGTAAAGGTTAAATGGGACAGAATGAATTCTCCATCATAGCATTCATGTATGATGCGACACATAAATACAAATGACACCAGACACGATCAACAGGGGATAGGATCGGTTCATGAGTTTAGCAACACGCATACCAGTTAAGTCACACGATGCAAGCCTACGATGTATTGCACAGATCTCCAAATATGCGATATTGTTACACATACAGAGCATGAGCTGGGTTTGCGATTGAAATTTAATTTGTGATGTGTTGGATTGAACCATTACTCCGCTCGAAAACATAGGAGCAGATTCCCTCTGCGTGATAGTGCTCTAGATATATGTAGCAATTTCGGACCACTGCGCTCTTTCTCATAAAATGAAGCCGCTTGAAAGTGTGTTCAAGTGATATTATATGTACGACAGCCTTTGCATGACTACCAAAAATGAAAATGAAAAAAAAAAAATCAGCTCCAGTCCCAGGTGCATGTTCATTTTCAATCCCATAAAGTATCTTGTAATGTTTTACATAACTTTGTATTCACGGCATTTTCCGCATGTTTGCTCCTACTAGATGAGCTCTTTTCATTTTATTTTTTAAGTAACAAAACAGAAGCGTACACGCTAAACCAATTTGCTATTGAATTGCGCGCAATTTTATATTTTAACAGGGGAAGTGTGAGGTAGAGTCAGGCGTAAATTTTAAATTCACGTTTGCTAGGTCCAATTGCGTTTAATTGCTATCTATACATATAGAAAAATTCTTGAGCACTGTAGTTGGAAAATTCGAGTATCCAGGTCTGGAATTTTTGTTTGTATGTATAAATTATTGTGCGATTCGATATCCGGAAAAATTTAATATCAACATTGTTTGTTTTTCGCTGACTGCTCGTACATTTAATTGAAAATTTTTGCTTCCGATTATTGTTGAATTATATTATCGCTAAAAGCTATTATATTAACAGGCATGAATGTGTAAAAATTACATCGTTGAATAATATCATATTCACAAAAAAACAAACTGTTTAATTCACAGTAATGGATCGATAAAAATAACATGCCAGAGAAACAAAATTTTATATAACTATATAAGAGTTCCGACGTTATATAATTTTATATAGTAAATTTTTAGAAGGCTAGATTTACATTTTCCCCTTGTAAATATAATGTTTTTTGCAATGTAAAATTTACGATTTTAAAAATGTAAATTTTTCATTTATGTTTTAAAATTAGTAATACTTTACATTTAACAGATTTTTATGAAATTTTGACGAACTAGTTTCTCGTGTGGTTGTAAAATGTTAAAAAATTACATTGAAAAAGAAATTTCGCGTTAAATTAAAGTAATTTGTTTTGTGGGTGTTTGTGAGCGATTTGAGCTAAAAAATAGCAAAAAAATCCAGGAGTGGGACGCAAGTAAACCGTTTTTCATATTTTTTGCGTATATTTACCGCTCGGAAGGTATTAATACATTATCGATATTTACCGTACACGACAACTAATCCCGAAGAAATTGTGATAAAAAATGAGAAAAAAATTCAATAAGCTACGCCGGAGGTAATAATTTAGCGATTTTTGCGGTAAAAATGTCTCAGGACACACGGTTTCCCCGATAACGAAGGCAAAAAAGTATCAATGAATGGGTCAGTAAATTTGGACAGTCACACGCGTGGCAAGACTTTCTAAGGAAACCAAATAAAAAGCGGTTAAAAAAAGAGCTTACACCACCCGAGATAGGGGCTGAAGTATCAGCGTACCGTATACAAGTCCACCCGAGTGTAGCATTATATAGCAAAAGTATCGATTTAAATACATATAGGAACCCCAATCCGAATACCAAGCTCTAGTCTGTAGTCTCTAAGGTGGCAGATATATACGACCGCTGGTTTACCGGGATCTCCGATTGCTTTATTTATTGAAAACACTTTCAATGGATTTTTTTGGTCTCGAGAAACGGGAAAACTGCTTCTACTGAAAATCCGGAAATTGGTGATAAGGTAAAAACCTGTATTATTGACACGATCCCTACTGTTTACACTCATTTTTTTTTAAGATTTGTATAGGAGTTTTTACTAATATTTAAAAAAAAAATACTTGAACAAATAAAAAAAATCTACTAGTAAACAGAAAAAAGATTTAAATTAACGCTAATTTATTTTCAGATAAATTTTACTGAAATTCGATAAGTGATTATTAGTTTCGTTAAGCGTTATTATAAATCGTCTAAATGTATATTTAAAAAGTTTAAAAATGTTTTCGAATCAATACTGCATTTCAAAAAACCGAATCACAATAGTATTGAAAAGGAATGGCTCGCAATAATAATCAAACAAATTGACAAACTTGCAAGTTTTAAAGCCTACGGCATTTCAGAATACTATTACAAATACTTTATATAAAATATTTTCATAAAGTTTTAAATTCTATTCTCGCAAAAGTTTTTATACTTTAATACACATAAATGCAAACAATGTTTTCATTGTTAAAACTAGAAATCATTGAAAAATCTTTTCACGAAATGAACCATTAAAATTTTTAGAAAAAATCACTGACCATTCGAAATTATCAGGCAACTTTTTAGGAAGGTTCCATGGAAAAACTTTCAGTTAAAAATTAATCTGATTTACGAATTACAAGTTATAATATTTGAGGTTCTATTATCATGAAATGGGATGATAATAAAAATTTTTTAATTAAAAGCAACCCGTTAATAAGTGGGACATTTAAATTAAAATGATAAATAGGAGTTTATTATATGATTTTAAAGCACTTCTGGACAACTTTTTTCGTACTGTTAACGGCACTCGGAATGCACGAGACAGTAGAGTGCGGCCGAGAAAATAATTCACGTTGTACGAGTGGCTAGTGCATATACATACACATACACATATACACTGGGGACGGCTGCTTAATAAACGAAAATTTATTTGCGCGAGGCGTTTGCTCATTCGAATGCTTACTTTTTTTAGTCTGTTGTTGCTCCTGGTGCTTTCACGAGCACACCCGCCACCCACCAATCGATTACCGACTATTTAGTCCACCACTTTTACTATTCTCATTTCACTGGCTTGCCCGGCTTTGGCTTTTCTGCCTACCCTCTGCCCTCTGCGCTCCCAAATGTTTATTTATTATTTTAATTTAACTCTTTCATCAGAGGAAATCTTTCCTGTGTGGTAGATAGCAGCTCAGAGATAGTTGAGTAGCTCTGAGTCAACACTCTTGAGAGTTTCTCAACTAGTGAAGCGACTCTACCGATGGGACGTCGATTGCTCCGTTGGAGCAATTAAGCCGATTGGACCGGATTAAAAAAATAAAATTATTTGATACTTTCTTTTTTTACCAATAATGTCGATTAAACATTGTTGAAAAAAATTATGTTACGTCGATAAAGTTCTTTTAATTATTACCGTAATTATAAAGTGATTTTTTGTGAACACATTTAAAAAAAAAATTTTTTTTTTGTTCTAATGGAAAACCAAAAAATTAATTCAGGCAATATTTAATATCAATATGATCTAATAAAAACTCTAATTCTCAAAATTAATTAAAATTAACTTTCAATTATATGAAAATTTTAATAAGAGAAAAATGATTAAAATTGATCTTTTTATAATTAAATGCGTCAATTACCGTAAAAATTCAACCTTTGTGCATAAAATTTCTATATATTAATATAATAATTAATATTATAATCCCAAAACGGTAAAAATGATTAATAGCCTTTGAACGCGTACGCGAGGATGAAAGCTCTAATTACTAAATTAATTTGAATACGTAAAAATCCCCGGAATGCCAGTTTATATCATCAGCGAATATAATTTTGGGGTTGCTTGACAGACTCACCAATTGAGGTCCCGCGGTAAAGTAGTAGTGGCGTATCGGGTCGACGGATGTCAAGGCAGAATAATTATTGCTATTACGACTTCTGTATGTAACTCCGAAATGTTCCAACCGTATCTCCAACGGTGTAAATATCAGGTTACACACTAGTTTACCCGAATTAATTTAATGTGTACAATATATATAGGAAACCGAGCGGTTGTTGTATACATACTATGTAAAACAGTAAATTATTGACTCTATTCATAATCAGGAGCATTGATTCCGAAAATATCGCATTTGATTATTCCTCATAATTTACGAACGTCATATTCGTATTATCAATTATTGAGTTTTGGATTGTATTTAAATACAATATTAATAGGTGTGGGTAATTAAATGGTAATACAAGCAATTTATTATTCCCGCGAATCATTTTAATTTATATCGATTCAATTACGTTATTATGAGAATAAATATTTGAGTTTCGTAATTAATTAAATTTTTTTTTCAATGCATAATTAATATTCATCACAAATTAAAATTATTATCATGAGTTAAAATTTATTTACGGATGAAAAAAATTAAATTGACTCAAAAAAAAAATTCTTCAACCATTAATATAATTTGGAAAAATTTTAATCAAGTAGAAAAATTTTTTAATTGAGAAATTGGTCTTGAATTCGATAAACTTTATGAATAAAATTGAAAATAAAAATTACATTTTGTGTTTCAGATAATGGGCAAGTGGTACGTGGTAGAAATTTTGGAACACAAGCCGATACCCGACCAGGAAATAGGTTCAAGATTGGTTCTAGATAAATGTCCAATAATCAAACTGCGATTCGACGAGAGAGGGTACATCAGGCTGTTATGGAGCGAGGAAAAGGGCCAAATCGAGTACACCTTCAGCCTCCCAAACTCCAAAATAAACGGAGTTTGGAATTCTGTCGTTAAGCAAAATGGTACAATTGGTTTAATTTTAATTTCTATGCACTAGTGACTAACAGCTCGAACTCGTAAGTTATTTATTGGCTCGCGAGTTGTTTTTAGCGTAATTATGGACGAGTAATACCCGGTTTTATTCAATTAATTTCTCAACAATTTTAATTCTCACAAAAACTTTATCACTAAAGCTTCAGAATACGGAGCGAGTAATTATGAATTTAACGAGTTGAATCCATTTATAGACGTCAGATGGTTAAACAATAAAATTAAACGGAAAAGAATTAAATACTCGGAGTAAGAAATTAAATATGGCGGAAAAATCTCTGCATCCTTTTTACTAAATTATATTTTATTTGATTTTTTTCTTTAAATAAAAAGAGGAAAAATTTTCATCCTACATTTCATCCGACTGCAATAATTTTATGGTACGCCTCATAAAAAATAATTCTCGAGCAAATATGTGCTCGCACTTATAAAATACATATCAAAAGAAATACTCGAGTAGACTGCAACTACATACATTACATGCGACGGGTAGAACTTGCATTAAAGTATCCAACAACTAAAATACTTTATTTCTTAAAAACTCGATGGAAGATACGGGATACGTACGGTAAAGTTTAGCTTCCACCTAAAGGAAGACTCGGATCACTTGAATATTGAGATTGAATTATTTTATTCCATTTATTTTAAACTATTTCTTATCCTGTTTTATGTAATGCAGTTTTCTTGATTTTTCAGAGAAATAAAACTTCATTGAATGACAACTCCTTTGTTAATAAAAATTTTAAATTAAGACAAACATTGTCTTTGTAAACAATTCTTGGAAAGTTCGCTCCTGACTTTTTTACGTATAATTTTCTCTATTTTCAGACTCACTTGTTTTATTACTCGGATCTATTTCGCGATATTGGATATTTTTAGTTGACGTAAAGATTCTTTCTTATTTTTACTGTCGAAATGACGGAAAAAAACTCGAGAAATTTATTGAATTTCTGGTTTCTAAGAAAAACATTCACATTGGCAAAACTGGGGGTCAGATCTGACGTCATACATCTCGGGCCTCACGAAACTCGACAACTTTTAGCCCTGACAATAAGAATAGCGTTGCTTACATTCTCATTTTTTCTGGCAATAAAATTTTTATTTCGATTTAATTTCAAAAATCTGAACAAATTGATGCAAATAAAATTTTTTTTTAACTTCAAATTTTTCAATTAAAATTTTTCCAGCTTTTTTTTTTTGTTTGAAAAATGAAATTGAAGAAATTGATTAAATTTTCGATTTTTTAGGATAATATTTCATTCTAATGTAATTATAAAAAAATTTTCAATCCCAGCAAAAATTGAAAAAAAAAAAACTTGTGAGTAAAAATAAAAATTCCTACGAAATCAAAGAATTTATGAAGCTATATTGCAGCAATCGTAATAAAATCAATTGAAATTTAATAGAGTTGCTATTTCGATCCATTTATTTAAAAATTAATCGACTAATACATTTTACCGGTTATTGCGACAGTTTGAACGACCAATCATTGTATATAAAATTGTATAAATAATATTGAACTCTCTTGACGACTTTAAATAACAGTGATAGAAATATTAAAAAGTTAACTGCTGCAAGCAAGTAGCAAGACCTAAAAATAATTAATTTAAAATTTCACGTTGTTCCAAATTTGGTACTGTAAACTGTAGATGCCAACCACTATTAATAATTCCAAACTCTTCTTCAAAATAATAATTAAAATTTGAAAGGTACTGATTGAATAAAAGATATGACAGTTTCCTTTGACGGAAATATCAGAATTAAATTCTTTTAATCTTGTTTTAAAAAATATTCATGTGCATACGTATGTAATGTAAAAAA
>JZSA01001067.1:0-15487 GCA_000956155.1 Cotesia vestalis
GAATTAAACATTACTATTAAAATAATGAGTTAATTAAAAAAAAAAATTAAACTCGAATTAAAAGAAATCTTTATTAAAAATTTAAGGAATAAAAAACTTAAATGGAATTAAACATTACTATTAAAATAATGAGTTAATTAAAAAAAAAAATTAAACTTGAATTAAAACAAATCTTTATTAAAAATTCAAGGAATAAAAAACTTAAATTGAATTAAACATTACTATTAAAATAATGAGTTAATTAAAAAAAAAATTAGACTTACTTTTGAAATTATAAAAATCTTCATTTAAAATTTAAGTAATGAAAAAATAAAACTTAAATGAAATCAAGCATTACCTATGAATTAAATAAAAAAAAAAAATTAGACTTATTTTTGAAATTATAAAAATCTTTATTTAAAATTTAAGTCATGGAAAAAATAAAACTTAAATGAAATCAAACGTTACTATTAAAATAATAAATAAAACATTACTTTTCAAATAATGAATTAAACTTAAATGAAATCAAACATTACTATTAAAATAATAAATTGAATAGAAAACTTAAATGAAACAAAACATTACTATAAAAATAATAAATTGAATAAAAAACTTAAATGAAATAAAACATTACTATAAAAATAATGAATTGAATAAAAAACTTAAATGAAATAAAACATTACTATTTAATTAATGAATTCAACTTAAAGAAGAAATAATTAAACTTAAATTAGAATCTCTATTAAAATTATAAAATTAATCAAAAAAAAAAAAAAAGAAAAGGATGAGTCTTGCGCTGATTTATGAATACTGACTACAATTCATCAAATGCATCATCATAATCATCAAACGATGGTGAACGATCACCATCAGAATCATAGTCAACATTCATTGATGGATACCAGCCTATCTCTCGACCATTTTCAACTTGATCAACATGATCATCATCAATAATGAAATTGTCTTGACACTCTGACAATATTACAGTTGACGTTGATGATGATGATGATGATGATGCTGGTCAATGACTAGCCGACGGAACGTTCGCGCCCGAGTGCGGTTTAACGAACCGCTTTTGATATACATATAATCCATATATCGCGTCTATAATATTATACACACCCGTTACATCCGAGCTCCGACAGGGTCTTATATTAGTCATGCATTCGTTTGTTTGTCCTTTGATCTATATGCCAGTCATACGTGTAGGCACTTTATCGGCTTAACTCATTATATGCTTGACCGAATCAATATTTAATTGTATTTATGAAGTTATTATGGAGATACTGCTTTGGAGGAATGGATCCCGCATGGAAAATTTTTAAAGACCTTTAAAGACAGGCTATATTATATTATAATTCATTTTGAAATTTTTGCTAAATACCCGTGCGAAGCCGGCACGGACTGCTAGTTAAACATAAAAATCCAGAACAAAAAAATTATTTCCGTTTACAAAAATATAAGTTGATTCAAAAAAATGAATTTTTGAGCCAAAGATTTCTCTTTATGAACCCAATCAATTTTTTTTTTTTTTTAATAAAAAATAAACAGACCGCCCATTTTATTTCTACCCAAACTTGATTAACTTGATCCCTGACGATTCAATTAAAATATAAAAAATAAAACCACTAAAAATTTAAACTAATTTAACAGGATCACTGATCGGAAAGTCTTACCTTCAATTTGACGGATCAGTCTTGGTGATGAAGGCGGTGGCGCAGCACGTTCTCTTGACGTTTTGTTCGGAGAATATCGACTTCCAGTTATACTCAGTTCTGATGGGCCGTCAGCACATTTTGGAGAAGAGCAGCATCACAGGCATCCACAACCTGTTGAAAAGACGAACTCTTCACATCTCAAGCACCAGATCAACTTGCGCAAAGGGTCGAGGATCAACCTCCGCAAGCAATGCATACCTAACTCTCTACACAGCTTCTACTTTATTTATTATCAGCTTTTTTATATCACGCCCCACCCACTGAATCCGCGGCATAGACGATAAATAATTAGCTGAATTTAATTAAAACTTATACATAAATTCAAAAGTATAAATAAAGTGAACCTAGTCTATAAGGTAATTATTATTAATAATATTAATGATAATTGTTCAAAATAATGATCGCTGAGTGCCTTTTTGGAAAGGGCTATCAGCGGTCTGGATCTCACCGGTTTGAATCCACCTTAAGATATATTAACTGTCACAGCTTTCTGTGGTTTAAATATATTAATATATAATATATATATAAATTATAAATATGAGATAAAAGATATAAATATGATTTTACGTTATGTTATAAATTATAAATATTGAATTAATTTAAATTAATGATTTAGCTAAATAATATTTGCAATTTGTGCAAATGCTCGATGTTACTATATTATTAACATATATATAATATATATTTATTATAGTATATATATGTACAAATAAGACGATAATAAAAATGACTGAGACGTTTATTAATTATTTTTTATTATGTTTAAAAATTTTATTTTATGTTATTGTGAAGATTTTTCATTTTAATTATGATGAAAATGAAGTTAGCCGACATTTCAAAATTTTTATAAATTTTTTATTGAAAAAATTTCAATTAAATAAATTAAAAAAAAATTTCATCTGTAAAACTATAAGTGTCTTTTTTTAGAAATATCTTTTTAGTTGTAATTTAATTAATAAAAAAAATCAAAAATTTTCAGACGTCAGCTAACTTCAGTGTGATTAATTATGAGCTATTTTTGTTTAAAGTTTTTTAGATGATAAAAGGTAAGGTACATCGAGAGAATTAAATTATATAATCTATACGAAATGTTGAGTGTTAATCATCTAAGATAGTACACGGGAAAAAAAAAATTACTTGAATCAAGTAAGGTAATTAAGAGCCCCAGTAAGTGATCACTCTATGTATTTTGATATCTATATTCAGAAATATAGATTTACAAATACATATGATTGTTAATAATATATAAGACGGAATCTTAGTTTTAGTTATTCAGAGCTCTAGTCTTTTGATGATAAAGGTATTGTTTTGTGACCGAAGTACAATACCTAAGCTCCTAAAACAAAGTTGAGTAACTGGTTGAAGTTTCTTTGAAGGTCAATTTGATCTTTGAACGTTCTTTGATTCAATTTAAGCTGCTGAAGGCTTAGCGTAGAAATACTCATTGTGTAGTTCATAGATAGTTAAGGAATATTTGTGAAGAAAAAAAAAAATAATCGAGAATCTCTAATAGTTATCATCCAAGCTAACTAAAATTTTATATAAAAAATCATTATCTTCGATAGTAACTATTACTATCTTCAATACTAACTACTATAATTCAAATTAAAAATATTACGATATTTTATTATAGAAATAATTATTAATTCTTATCACAAAATTATAAAACTTATTATTTTATCGATGGATAATTTTACTACTACCTTACTACAAATTTCGTATAAATTACATAATTTAATTCTTTTTATACGGTTGAAAAAATGATAAAAAATAAAAACTTGAAATAGGCGATATTGATCAAAGGATGGAAAAGCTTTTAGAAAGAATTTTACTTAAAGTCGAAATATGAAACATTTTTAACTAAAAAAAAAATTCGAAGTCTCTTAATAAATTATCGATCTAATTACCGATAAACGGCGAGCTGAAACTCTCTGGCTAAACATACACAAAGTTATATCCCAAAGTATCGGCTGCGGGATTACTTGAGAAATATACCAGCCTTGAGAGTCTCCGAGCAGATAAACAGGACAGTTAGACAAGTTCAATAATTAAGGTTAATTGTACGATTAACCCCACCCGCTGGATACATCTTTAATTAATCACCAGCTGAAGTACATCATCAGTTGCAGTTAAGTGTATTTACAACAAAATAAATCCCTTAAAAGTAATAATAATTTATATTAAAAAATAAAAAATAAAAACATTGATTTAACGTCAGCTTTTCCGCTATCGAAACTCCTTTAAAATGAAATCACAGAAAGTAGGAACAAGAATGAAATCCTTTATTTTCTTTTCACAGTTTTCTTTTATACTGATAGAAATAGTCGACTACGGATTTGAATCGAATGACCGAAGAAATAGAAAACGGACACAAAGAACTACCACTGTATGAACTGGCTTCTGCTGGCTTTATCTGAACAAGTTGAGTGAATCTTTCACACTCACTAGACTGTATATATATGAAAAATCTTTCTACTGTTGTGAGATAAAGGTAAAGAAAATTAAAGTGGAAGCTGACTTAATAGAAATGAATCAATTTTGTATCTCTACAGCAAAAAAATTTATATTTTTAACATCCATAAAAATATATAATTAATTTTTTAAATGAGTCAAAAAATAATTTTAAAATTGCGTATAAGAATGACAAAAATAAATACTCAGGCAAAATTTTAGCCTTTAATATTGATATTTAAATTTTACGAATCAAAATTTTTCATTTTTCATTCAAATGACAGAAGAAATATTTTTAAACTTTGGAATTTTATATTTTGTCTCACAAGTATCTTATTGGCTAACACGATATATATTTTAGCAGAAAGTTAAACGTTCTAATATTAATTTCAGACTAAAAGAAAAAAATTATAAAGCCATAAATAAAATTGTCAATATAAATACTAATAACTAATTAAGTTATCAATTTCTAAAGTTAAAATTTTTATTTAATATTTTTTACCTTACCACAACACACCAAAGCTCAACGCCGCTCTCAATAAAGCTTACTAAAACATTCACTAGAAAAGCCAGCACCTTTTTTATTGAATACAGCCGACTATCCATAAAAGTAACGAGGAAAAATAAGATAATTCACAGAGAAGTTAAGCTTTTAAGTAATGATCAAAGGGCGTCTTATCTTTAATTATTCAGTCGAGTCAATAATTAAACGCTCTATTTTAAGACGGTTCCTCCTTTCAACGATTGTGTCTTCTTTTTTTGCATTTAATATTTTGCGACCTGAATAAGTAAGTAAAGTTTTCTTTTTTTTTTTTGTTCAAAGAAGCAAAAGTAATTGAAGCAACTGTGCGCGGTTCTGACATTTCAACCTTTAGTTTTCTGTAAAAATAATGAGGACGAAGCTAACGTACTGTATTAAGAAACTGTAGGTTGTTATGAATCGAAATCTGGTGTGAAATATTTTGAATGGCCAAAACAAGTTAAAAAATTGTTTTTATAAAAAAATAGTTCTTTAAAAATTCCTGAAACATCTATAATTTAAAGATAATTGCAGTGAAGACATAAAAAATTTAACATTAAAAAATCTAATAAAATTTCTGATGCCGAATGGCTTTATTTGCAATGAAATTGAGTAATGGTAAGAAAGTTTTTAAAAGTTTTGCAGCGTATAATTAAGGTCAAAAGGTAGCTGCTTCCTGTTGCTGTATAAACAGATTGAATTACCGAAATAGGAGAATAGACAGCAATTACCTCATTCAATTTAATTCCCGTCTCTCGAATAAGTACTGTATACTTCGGTGGGCGTACATTCCTTGTTTGAAGTAACAAGTCACCGTACATATTAAAATATCATATAGAACATTCAAACTTAAAGGGAATAATGTATTTATATCCTTGCCGCAAATACTGGATTGCAGATTGAAGTATATGACATTTCAATATGTATACAAGGATGAAGTGCTGAGAAGAGTGAGTAGGTGGGAGAAAGGTGAAAGGTTTGAATTATTTAGTGGCTGCGAACTATCCCGAAAGTCCGAGGTTGATAATTAAGCGCCTGCAAGTTTCACTGGTGAAATTTGCGAAGTAATTCGACGAAGACGTCAAGCAAAATCCAAACTTTACCGAGTTATTCCCAAAGAAATTATTGTACTGTGCGGATACAATTAAATTTTGAAAATGACTAAGATATGTTTATTATGAAGTGTAACTTTCAAAGCTTAACTTCAAAATAAAAAAAAAAATTACAAAACGTGTGTGTAGAAATTTTAAAAGTCAATTTCATGCAACAAATAAATTTTAATATTTGAATAAAACTGCATTAATATTTTTTTTTTTTTAATTTCTACTGAAAACATTTTTTTTTGTATTCTCTCTAGAACTCTAGAATAATTTATATTCTAAATCTCAAATGATAAAATCCTCGTATAATAAAATTGAGATGAAATGTATGTGGCATCAATTTATTCGTGATGTGATTGATCAAATATATCATAAACATGGAAATATATATAATTCCGTACTAACATTCAGACGCGTGCGCACGTTAAATTTAATAAAATAAAAATTAGTAAAAGAAGTCAATCAATTTGTTATAAAATTTCTCTAATTTTTAAAACTTCACTCTGCGATAAATATTGAAGGTAAAAAGTTCTCAAGCTTTTTATGCGAACTATTAATGAGAAAAAAGGCTAATAAAAAAATTTCACAAGTAAAAGCTGATATTCGAATAAAAATAATACTTATTAGAATTTTTATTTTTAAATAAACAAAAAATTCATATTTAAAATACCGGGCTTTAAATCGACTTTCGGGCACATTGTCAGTATCCCAACCAATGAATTTTAGAGTTTATTTCGTTTCGAAAGCGTGACGTCGAAAAGTTTTGTGCATTTGCAAATTTTTTTTGTAACTAAAAGGTCTACATCCGCTGTTGACTAGAGGTTCAGAGGGATTTGTGGAAGGCTTAACTACAAAGCCGATTTCACTATTTACTGTAAATAGAGATATAATATAAAGTAAGTGCTCCACAATTCATGTTGTAGAAGTATATAAAAAAATTTTTTATTCGGGGGTTGAAAAATAGAAACAATTATTTTTGAAAAACAAAAAATTGTTTGAAGTATCCATATTAATAAATTAATTTTGAAATCACTCTACTAAAAAAAAAATCCAGACTTACTCCGTAAGAAATTACTTAATTATTTTTTTTTCTTTTAAAAATCAATTACACAATTTACTTTTGTTTTTTAATGAATGAGCGTTATGAAGCATGCACTTTTGGATTTTCCAAAATTTTTAAATTGTTACTTTCTGAAATCCAATCGCTTAAACAAAATTATTTCGGTGCAACTTTAGCTGGTAAAAAAATTTAATTAAATACTCTAGCGCACCTGATGCTGACAATCTTTGCGGTCGTAACGATATTATACATAGCCGAAAGAAATTAATCATGTCTTCTATGTAATTAACAGATCGTTAATCTTATCCGAGAAGCTTTAAATTTAATGAAAAATACTAAACAGCTCACAGCAATTAAAATACTCCAAACAAAATATATTTTTATTTATTATTCACTCGATAAATAACGATTATATGTGCATATCATCCCCGTTATCCACACTCGGGTAGCATATTCAATCATGTGGAATTGATTTGTCGGAGGTTCGAGCTATGAACAATTTAATTACGCGGTGATCAGGAAGGCTTTAGCATCCAAGTTTTCCGGAAAAATTTTATTTTATATTTTTATTCAAGCATGACACACTGACAAATGTTTTATAATTTTTTTTTTAGACTCCCAGCTATTATAACTTCACGCATTTTTTTTTGGAAATTAAAAGTTTTTTTTTTTTTAGAAAAATTCAAGAATTTGTAATAGCTTTGTTGCAAGGAAAAAAATGGGAATTATGGTTAAATTGTACTTAGTGTGAACTTTTTAAGTGACCCTATTATTGGCCTTTCAGCTGTAGGGTTTTTTTTCTCAGGAAACAAATAATTAAATGAGTTAACAAGTGAATTTAACATAATTATAAAGGAGCCGACTGTTTATCTTCAATTTGAATTTAATTAACATGTAAAACGTCCAATTGTCGTAAATAACGCTTTTTTATAGTTTTATATTATTAATGGTAGAATTTAATTGTAATTTATGTAATTATATTGGCCTATATACTAGATTTTATATTTTTAATAATTTACACCAAAAAAAAAAAATAATTTGATTCTCGAGAAAAATTCTCGAACCAATAAAACGATTTTAAAGAAAAAATTTAACAACTGTCCATTTTTCCCATAAAATTACATATACAATAGCGAATGTTGTAACTCAGTCATGTTAGTATAAATTGTCTGTAGAGAGTTGTAGAGCAGAAATAAAGGAATTAAGGGATGAGTATAAGTACGAGAGTATCTAGATCTAGCTGTTCTCAAACACGTGTCATTGAGAGTAGAACAATATCCGGAAAACTGAATAATCGAGTGGGCGGTCCTAGGAGTTTGTAAATTGTTCGAGGACAAGTACGTGCTGTGAGACGGCGAACTAGCAAAATGGATGATGGTGCTGATGCTGATGGGTTGATATATATGTATAAGACGGGAATCTGAATCCAACAAAACCAATCTACACGTTGCTTTAAAGTATTGCATTTTTTTTTATAACACTTATGAATTTAAATTCGTAAAATTTAGTTTGGGAACTAAATAAGCAATAAAAAGTTTAGCTTCCAAAAAGGTTGGAAAATCCAAAAGTGCACGCATCATAATCTCATTGTCGAGGTGTGCAGGTTGACACTTTTTTGTTGATTAAATTTTACAAAAAATATCGACTTTGTAAGTATTAAAAAGTTTTGTGTAGTTACATTCTTATTTTACCGCAGAGTTGCTAGAGTAAATTTTGACAAATTGAACAAATATATGAATTTTAATATTGAACTCAGTTATGACCTTTGACGATAGAAAATTAATCGACGAATCAATATTGACACGTTAAATATTAAAGTAGAGGACCCAAAGTAAATAAAAAACAGTGAAAGGCAGCTGAGTAAATTCAGCAATCCTCAGAGTAGTAAAGCATTTATTTCATCCCCGACAGAGCTAGCTATTATCCCAGTTGTTTTCTCTCAGGATTGTTTGTGTACTCAAGACTGGAATACGATGACCGACTAAAAAAATTATCCGCGAGCTAGTTATGAACGACCAATTTGCTGTTTAACGAACTTTTTTTCACTAGTGGTTATTATCTCTTTAATATTTAGTCGAGAAGAAAAAAATGGAAAGAAAAAAATAAAAAGAAAAGAAAAAAATTTATTTTTCAAAAAACGATGACAAATTTTTGAAGATAAAAAATTTTACTCAGCCACCAATTTGTAAAAAAAAAAAATGTTTCCGCAATCTCAAAAATTCAAATAAATAATTATTAAAACTTGAAAATAATTATTCCATCATCTACAAAAACATTTATGTCAAGTGGCTCATTTTGAACCGTCTCTCTTTAGTAATTAATAGTAATCATTAATATAATTTAATATCCTTGACGAACTCAAGTATCTTACTAAATTTTGAACAATCTAGAACATAAGAACCTGTAACTAGTAGAATAAGGAATTACAGGCCAATTAGTACGACGACTCATTTAACAACAAACAGTTAAGTCGCTGTGAGTTGAGTATTGTTATCCGTACAATCCAGTTTCATTATTCTATTTTGTTGAACCTACACAAGCCTGAGTCTAGTCATGTAATATAAGATCAGAGAGATCACTGACTTGGCGAAGCCATTTGGAATAAAACTTCGTAGCATGTATCTAGTTTAGTCTGACGGCATGACGTATCAAGCTTCCAGGTATATACATATTTATAAGTACATAGTCTGGAATCTCTACAATGTTACAAGTTCCGTGTTTCACATTATACGCGATACATATATATATGTATATGCATAGGTATAGACTAACATGGATTCAATAATTTGTGCTAAGAGAAGAGCAGAGACTGGAAATAATCCACATTATACACAACTGGAGTAGCACGCGTACCAAGTATTATATATATCTGTAATTGTTTGTTTCTATTTTTAAATAAACGTGGATTTATTGTATTATATTATATAATAGTATGAACATTTTTATAAATGCCTGTCTAAACCAGTGGAAGGATTTAAAACCGCTAAATTCCTGTGGTGTTATAAGACCTTAAACTGTTAAATATTCAGAAAAGAATTAAATAATAATAATAATAGATTCATGATAGACGTATCATGACTATTATTTAAGCTTACCATGTCAAATACTGCATTACGTTATTTTCAATGTTGGAATTTAAAGTGTCGAAGTAAAAAGTAATTATTGAACTATTGGATTATTGGATATTATTGAAGAGATTGGACTAGATTAATTTATGATGGAATCATATGAGAGGTTGAGTGACACATAGGTGGAAGTATACCAAAATTTTGTTCAATTTTAATAAAATAAATTCATATAAATGGAATTTCATTTCACGCAGAATTTTTATAAAAAGAAAATTTCATAGCTATTTTTTTAATACTATTATTCAATAAAAAAAAAATTTATATTTAATTCTGACTAAAATGAAATTCCAATTAAATTGTCTTCCTAACAAAATTTCTAAAAAATGTTAGGTAATCTCCTACCAAAAAAAAAATTCAACCATGCTTTTTGATTAAAAATAATTTATTTATTACAATTTCAGTCAACATGCGCTTAACTACTATCTCAGTAAATAACAGCTAAATTATTTTAACTTTAATAATCAGGTCTCAACTTATACGTTAATTGTAAACTTTTAACACTTTGAATAAATAACTCAATAAATAAACTTACTCAAAAATTCACGAATAAAACTAAAGGCACGTTGTGTCGTTAATTATTTCAGCCATCATTTTTTTGTCCTGCAATGCGACTTCAAGCTCATTTTGGTCCCACTGAAGGCTCACTTTTGACAATCGAGGCTCTTTTTTACCCACCAAACGCAGAATTCCTCGGGTTTCTATCAATGAACATACCCCTACAAATTCGGATATGTCTACTGTATGGATGTTACGTTTTTTGCATACTTTTTTGTATACTTCATGCAACTGTAAAAAATTTTAATAATTATTAATTTAATTTTATTGCACTGAAAAATAAAATGACTCGATAAAAATAATTTATTTTCAATTTACCTTACTAATAGTAACATCTTTATTGCGTCCTTTATTAAGTATAAGCATCAACGAGCACAATAATAATTTTTGTTGCAAAGGAAACGTATCTTCTTCATCTTCTTGTTGAATATTTTGTGAGCCACCATAGACGCCATTCAACACAGAAATTACATCTTTTAAATCAACTGGTTTTTCTTCAACATTTTGTTTCTTTGGACTCCCACCATTATTGCCTATAAATTATAAAAAAATATGAAGTCTTACAAATATTTTTTTCTAATTAATTACTAAAAAGTCTAAAATAAATTATTTTTATATAATAAATATTTAAACTCACAATTATCAACAGAAGGCTTCAAAACAGAGTTCCTCTGACTTTCAGCAAGTTCAACAACGCGTCTGCTGATATCCAAAGCCCTCCTAACGTCCCCAGAGATAGCTGCAACTTTAGCAGCAAGCATTTGCATCGCGACTCCCGTAAAAACATCCGCTACGTTGGCTTCTCTCAACCTCTCAGCAATTATATTGACGATTTGTTCCTTAGTGTAAGGAGCGAAATGCATTAATTTGGGCTTCAATTCGCAGCGAGCGTTAAGCCGGGGTAAAATACGATCAGTGAGATCGAGAGCATTTGCAATGCCGACGAGCAGCAGGTTTGAGTTTGCAATAGACGGCCACTCGAACACTGAATACAAAACAGACTGACGTTTGCTCTCCAGCTGATCGATTTCATCAAGAACTAAAAGGACTGTTTTGTGAGACGACCTCAAGTACTTCTCTATGGCTGCTTTCCCGGCTTTCTCAGATTTCGGTGCTGATACTTTAAGCTCCTGGAGGATTTTCGTGTAGATTGTGCCTGCTGACTTCATAGTCGTGCAATTAACGTAGATTATTTTAAAGGCCGATTTGAATTCTGGCTCGAGCATTATTTTTGACAGACTGGCTGTCTTGCCAGTTCCTGGAGGGCCTGATATGTACAAAGAGCCAGAAGTCTCATTTTCTAGATGCTGTTTGATGAAATTTCTCAACTCCAAAAGCTGGGATTCGCGACCCGGAAGATTCTCAGGCACTGAACTGTGTAACGCTTTCCTGGCGCTTTGATATTTTTCGGCGAACAGCTTCTTTGGTGCCAGATGATCTCTCTGGCTTGTTGGTGATGTTAAAATTAATTTATTCAGTAAAGTTGAAGGTGTCTTTGGTGATTCTGGTTTTCTTTGTTTTGGTGGCGAGATCACGTCATCTGGAAATAATGTAAAGTGTTACATTTTTTTCTACTTGTAAAATTTTATGTTTTATAATAAAAATAAAATATTAAAAAAAATTGTTAAAAATTTAGCGGACTTTTAAAACCAACATTTGTTAATTACTCCAATATTAATTCAATGTTTTATTCAGTGATATAAATATTTTATTTTTTGCGGTAGAAATTAACTCAGTAAATATTTGGTGAATAAATTGTTTCCATGTCCCATTTACAAAATTACAGCGACGAGCAAAATAAAAGATTAATGAATCCGCAATATTAAAATTTTAAATAAAATACTATTTAATTGCCACAATTTTCTACCGGTAAATAAAATATTTATAGAAAATTTTAACAAGCTAAAAAATACATATATTAAATTTTATATATATCACGGATTTATTCAATTTAAATTACAATTATTCTTTTAAAATTTACTTGTATTATTCATTATTGTAATTTTATAAAGTATTTAAAAAAAATAAACAGTGGAATATTTCGAAATGGTACATTTTTAATTGATTTACTCTGCAAATATTAATGGAATTAATATTGGTCTTATTATATTTCATAAAAAAGATAATACTTCTGCTTTTAATTGATTATATGTTTATAATACTGAGTAGTTTCAATTGTTCATGGCTCATTAACTAACTTATTAAATATTTAACTTGTCTTTAATTGAAGTGCAAAATGTGAGCAAGATAAATAATTAGTAGGCATTGATTATTTAAGAATTCGAATATTTAATATTTCTTAAGAAATTTAAATTTAAATATTAAAAAGTTAATTACTTCGATATTTAAAGCCATAAAATATGAAAATTAAGTTAGCCCACATCTAAAAATTTTAGGAATTTTTAAACATTTTTTTTTGTTGAAAAATGATTGAAAAATTAAAAAAAAATTATAAATTTTAAAAAATTTGTAAAATACGTGATAAACTGTAAGTGCAATTTTAAAAAAATATTTTTTAGTGGTAATTTAATAATTAAAAAAAATCAAAAAATTAAAAACGTTGGCCAACTCTGGTTTTGTTCATAAAATTCATATTTTCAATATTCGGAGAGCAGTATAAAAAATATATTACACAATATTTTACTAACACTTACACCTTTCTCAGAATATTTAAAGAAACTAATTAATTATTTCCTTATTTAACCGTCAAAATAAAAAAAAAAAAAAATAAACTAAAAAATTACCTTCATTAGAAATAGATACTTGGCGTCTTCTTCTAGAAGTCCTTGTAATCGTCTTAGTAGCAACAACTTTACTTCCCCGAGTGCGTCTCTTAGAATTCTCCGAGTCTGAACAATCCGAGTCTCCATCAGACTCACTGCTGCTGATGGTCATTATTTTCTTGACTTTCGAGACGTATCTCACACTCGACGGCGTGTTCCTTACAGTTGCATTGGTGAAGTCTTGTTTCTCCTCATTTTTTCCACCGTAGAACGTCAACTTTTTGACACTCGGGAACTTTATCGTAGCTTGAATACTCATTTTTTTTTTTTTAATTGTCAAATTACCCAAGCACTTTCTACCACAACGATAAAAAAAGTGTCCAAGCTCAGCTCAGATAAGATAATAGTTCTAACCTCTCGACGCGTAAAATGTGAATAAAAATAAATTTTTCATGCAATTAATAAATTGCCGTCAAAATAATAAATTAAAAAATTTTTCAATTTATTTTAGTCTAAAATGTTGTTGTTAAAAATTATTCCGAAACCGTGTCAAAATGTCCAACCCGCTATAAACAATACTACGACGAAATTTCGGCGAATGAAAAAATTAATAAAACCGCAACGAATTTATATATTACCGCACGTTTATTTTATCAGCTGTCAAACAAATCCGCTTATGTAAGTACATTTGGAACTTGGAATTGATTAATAAATTAAAAATTAATGAAATAAGCGCGTGTGTGAAATACTCGCAAACGAGCTGCAACAGGTGACGACCGACTGGCGAATGACGACTTCAATGTGCAATGGCGTCACAAATTACGCGGGAAAAAACTAAAACGCGGGAAAACCAATCTACAAGTGTTTTAAATTTCTCCCGCTAGATGACAGCACGTGGTGGTACTTATCGCCTCCAAGCGGCGGGAAATAGAAGCAGTAAAATTCTGAAAAACTCCAAGACAACAAGAGCGTCTGCCATTTCTGTCTTTTCATATTGGTTTGTTGAACTATCTACGTGCGGATAAATTTAATCCGTAGTAATCGGGGAATAACTAGAATTTTCTAGCTTCCTCAATCAATAAATATGAGAGCTAAGGTAATTATTTGTTATTATTTATAAATATTTCTAAAAAATATTGTTTTTTGTCAATTTTTTAAATATTTCATTTTTTTATCCCATGCTTAGTTTTGATTTTTTCTTTTAAATTCTCTGTCTAACCTTTGTCGCCTACCAATTACTTGAAACACTTATCCAAAATATTTATATTAATTATCAATCAATTAATATTAAAAATACGAAAACATTTTTTTGATAAATTAATTAATGTAAAATTTGTTTTTTCAGTGGCGTAAGAAGCGTATGCGAAGGCTAAAGCGTAAGAGGAGGAAGATGCGTGCGAGGTCTAAGTAAACTGGATCTCTATGTTCTGTAAGTATAAATCTTATTAAATTTCAAACAATAATTTGACTTTTTTTAAAAAATGAAGTTAGCCGACATTTAAAAATTTTTGAAAACAATTAATAAAAAAATTTTACTTGTAAAAAACTTGATAAACTTTTATTATCATTGCCAGTATATCTATGTATATTAAATATATAGATATATTTTATCATTGGATAAAATTTTATCCTGGATTGAAAAACTGGCTCTAAGTGCAATTTTTTATAAATATCTTTTTAATTGAAATTTAATTAATAAATAAAATAAAAAATTTTTAGACGTCTGCTAACTTCATTGCCATACTTTTTTTTCAAAGTCTTTTAAAAAAAACAGTTTTTTTCTAATTTAAATTGGTTATAAAATTTACGGATATTGTAATTAGCTGTAATTATTTATAATTAGAGAATAAAGTATCAATGTTAGCTTAATTTTCAATTAAAAAAAAAAAAAAACTGGAGTTCATTTTAAAAAAAATTCATGTTGAATAATCAATGTAGTAATTGAACTGTGTTTTTCTTGTTTTCAGCTGCTTGATCAATCATCATCCACCAGATGACCATACACATGAAATTTTATAAATGATTATAAAAATTTAGTTGCATTTTTTTGTATACAAAACCAATTCATGCAGAGATTCATAAAATTCCATATTTTTATCTTGTCCAATAAACTAACCTATTCAAGATAAATTTTTTGTGTTAATTATTTTTAGACTAAGCGTTAGATTTAATTTTTTTAAACATAATAAAATATAAGTTTAGTAATTTATAATAAATTAAGCATCGTTGGAGTAAGGATAATTGAAAAAAAAA
>JZSA01001068.1:0-76264 GCA_000956155.1 Cotesia vestalis
GTGTGAGAAAGTTCATCCAAATTAGTGTTTGTAAATTTTATAATTTACACTTAAAAATTTTTTACTACTAGCCATTGAATTAATAATAATTACATGTGTTTGTAAATAATTATTCAATTTAATTTATGAAATAGTTTGTTGAGAAAAAATGTGTAGTTTAATAACTCGGAAACTTTTTAGCACGACCAGCTTTTATAAATCAATCGTAGCAATAAACAAAAATGTTAAATTATTGCAAATTGGAGCAACAAGGTGTTTCGCGGATATTAAAGAGCCTAAATTAGCAGAAAGTGAATTAAAAACTGATGAAGCAACCAACTTATCTCCTTCTCCGGGACTGCAGACCGGTCACCAGGTGTTTCGTGATGAAGATTCAGAAGTTATTTTTGACGTCGAGGAAGAAATGAAGAAAATAGATTTCCAACAAATTACGGAGCTTGAACAGGAAATTGATCCTTTTGCAGGAATTAATTTAAAACGTTAGTTTATTTTTATAACCTCAAAATTTTTTTTATTGAAATTATCTATGTTGAAACTGATTGAGATTGTGTAAATTAATTTTACGATTCTGAAATTGAGAGAAATTTAATTATTTTATTAAAATTTTATAATAAATTGTAGCAATAAAATTAGAAAAAAAAATTACACATGTAGAAATACTCATATGGTGAAATGTCGGCTAATTTCAGTATCATAGAAATATTTATATTTATTTATTAATATTTATCAAACTTTTGACAGATGGTGTAACTGGAGTCTATGACATAGAAGACCTGGTCGACTTGCTGAATAAAGAAAAAGCTAAGGATATATTTGTAGTAACAGTACCTAAAGAATTAGGATATGGTGATTACATCGTAGTAACTACTGGTAAATCATTAAAACACATGAGCGCTTTGGCAACCATTGTTAGAAAAGTTTATAAATTGAAAAGATATTCAACGGATATTATTCCCAAGATTGAAGGCGAAAATTGTAAAGATTGGATGGCTATTGACTTGGGTAATTATTAAATATTTATTTATTAACTAAATCTGCTGTTCTAGTCAAGGATTGTAATAAAAATATTACAATTACCAAGTTGACAAAAAAAATTTTTTTTTATAATTAATTTTCAATAAAAAAATTAAATTAATTTAACTCTGAAATATTCTAGGTAATATTGTCCTGCACATATTTTCCAAGAAAGCTCGAGAGGATTATGACCTAGAGACTCTCTGGGCAATCGGTTCCAAATATGACAAAAGAACAAATGATCAACAGGAAATGAGTCTTGAATTTGAAGAAAAGTACAAACAATTCCTTGATAGTCTGCAACCTAATGATCAGCCTAGTACTAGTGTCAATTCTAAATCTATTTAATTTAATAATTTTACAAATTTATTATATTAAATAATTTTTTTTTGAGTTCAATATGATTTATTTAAAAATTTTTATAATAAATAACACACGCTCAGTTTGAAATCATTCATTTTGTATGTCTGTAAATATTTTAATTAACAAAAGGAAAAATTTTTAAAATTAAACTTACATCCATTAAAATTAAATAAACATTTTTTTAAATATAATATTTATTTTATTGTCTGTTTAATCAATTAAATTATGTACTTGCTGACAATTTATAAATTTACAACAAAAAAAATCTGGTTAAAGTAAGAAATAATAAATTAAAAATTTCATGATCTTACTAAAAAAAAAGTAGCAGACTTATTTCACAAATAAATTAAATTTTTTAGAAAATTCTATAAATTTTTAAGACATCTGCTAATTTACGTATTGTACAAAGTTACGAATTTTTTAAATAAAATCAAAAAACAAATTCCTACAAAAATGATCCATTTTTACCAAGTTCTTTAAATAAAATAAAATAAAACATTTACACTTTATTCGATAATTCAGAGTAACATTTAAGTCTTTGCAGCTCATCACAGTTCCGCTGGTAATAAAAAATAGCTTTTAAAAAATCCCAGACACTAAATTCCGGCCAAAAGGCTTTAGAAAAATAAATATACGAGTAGCTGAACTGCCACAGAAGAAAATCAGAGAACCTGACCTCCCCAGAGGTGCGGATAATCAAATCAGGATCCTCGGACTCGCAGGTGTACATATTCTGGGCGAACAGTTTCTCATCAATCTCCTCGGGAAGCAGCTGGCTGGTATCAACCTTCTGAGCTAAACTTTTAATCGTCTCAACAATTTCGTCTCTGGACGTGTAAGCGAAGGCGACATTCAGCAGAGCCTTGGAGTTGTCTTTGGTGATCAGCATCGCCTCATCCATAAGTTTTCTCAAATTATCCGGGATCAGAGACATGTTACCTACGATACAAATCCTGACTCCGTGCTCCATCAATTTTTCCCGTTCGTCTAATAATTTTTTGAATTTATTTTCTGCCAACGTCATCAACTCCTGGACCTCCTCTTTGCTGCGCTTAAAGTTCTCGATGCTGAATGCGTAGACTGTCACTTCCCTGACTCCGAGATCCAAGCACCACTGCAGAGTTTCCGCCAGCTTATTGAAACCCTCAGTGTGACCCTGGATGAAGCTGTTGTATTGTTTTTTATTTGCATACCGCCTGTTACCGTCCATTATAAAAGCGACATGTCGGGGGATTTGTCCGCTTTTTATCACTTTCATAGCACACGTCTGCAGACAACTCAAAGTGCTTTCTCGGATCCATGACATTTCGATTGATTTTCACTACAATAACAATTATTTATTTTTATAAATATTATTTTTAAATTAATACTGTTTATTTACTTTGTCAAATTGACGTATATAAATTAGAGGTTATATTTACATTTGTGAAAAATTTTATCCTTGACGATCCTAACCTCTGTGTGATGTTAAATCCTTCATGCATCCACCAACCACCTGCTTCCAACTAATGACACGTTGAGATACTTTTTTTTTTTTTTTTAATTATTATAATGATATACGATTTCATAACATCAATTATCTATAACAAAAGTGATGCGTTAATCATTGTAGGTTATCGTGTATTGTTATAAAATAAATACAAAATTTAAAAAAATTGTTTTTAAGAATTAAGGTTAATTTTTTAATGACACTGAAGTTGACAGATTTAAAAATTTTTATGACATTCAAGTTAGCTGTCATTTGACAATTTTTTTATTTTATTCAACAAAAAGATTTGTTTTAAAAAATTATTTATGAGAATTAATTTAGCACATATTTAATCATTTTAAAAATTTTATGACAAATAAACTATGACAAAAAAAAATTGACATCTATACAAGTCGAAAAATTTTTTTTTATTGAAAAAATTATTAAAAAAAAATAAAAATAGATTTTTATTTGTAGAAAATTTGAAAAACTATAAGTGCAATTTTTTAAAAATATTTTTTAGTTTCAATTTAATAAATAAACGGCTAACTTGAGTGTTATTTTTTGAAAATTTTTTAGTTTCAAACCGGTACCGTGACTTTATAGAATCTGTATTACAATAATTATATTTCTACACAATAGCTTTTAATTTTATCAATATCAATATGATAATATAATAAGTTAATTGTCATTTTATCAATGCTAAGATACTAATATCTAAATTTAATTATTTATCAATGATAATTTAATTTTTTATCAATCATTATTTTCTTATAAATTTTTTACAGTGTTTTAAAATACTGTAAATTTGTCATTAAAGAATAATATTCACAAATCTGAGTCTGAAAAAAAAAATTCCAATCGCATTTAAACAATTAAATCCGCAAATTTAAAAAACAAAAAATGAAAAACTCTACCAAAATGACCAGAAACGAATCAATATATTAGCGGCCATTGTCAAGTGTCATATATACATATACATATATTAAATAATACATATACATATGTATACCAACTCTCGACAAATCCTTATCCGTGCGAGTGAATTCACTCAAGCATCAACTACCAAACAGGTAACAAGTCAAGTAAGTAAAGACCAGTGTAAACAAAAAGTATCAAGTCCATATAAAAATACTCATGACTTTTCCAGGTTCAGGTCCAAGTACGTGTACTTTATTTCCTGTACTTAGTTTTAGTACATAGGACATAGCGGTAGCGATGCGACACCGACCGTCATCCGCAACCAGCACCAGCACCATCAGTATCCAGCATTAAAGTGAAACATTACTTATATGTACGTGTCTGGTGTCTCTAGACGACAGAGTCATTTTTTCACATCAGTAATGTATACTTATATATTACAACGTACTTACATACTTATCAGTAACAGCACCCGTACATAAACATGGTGTTAGTGCTATGACATTAAAGTTAGCAGTCACTTGAAAATTTTTTTCAACAAATAAATTATAGCAAAAAAAAAAATTATTAAAAAATGGACTTGTAGAAATTTTAATTAATTAAAAATGCAATTTTTTAAAAACAATTTTTTAGAACAGATTTTTCTGTTAAAGAAAATTAAAAAATTTTCAAGTCACAGCTGACTTTAATGTCATTAATTTTCACATGTGAAGTTTTTTTTACAATAATTTAATTGCCATTAAATTCTAAAAAATTTTTAATGTCTATCAACTTCAGTGTTATTATTTGACTCTTCTTATTCTCCTTGTATATTACATTCATAATAATATATTATTTTATTACTATATTACTCTCTCTGTACTTATATCTATACTTTGGTTCCATTCAACTGTCAGTGTCAGTTCTCTTGTATTATGTCAGTCAGCTTTTTCTTCCTATGTATCATAAGTACACATTTATATAGGTATTTATACTCATAAATATTTATTTATCTATTATACATACTCACGCTCGATTGTTTGTCTTTTTTCCTCCATTGTAAGTTGTAAAACTCTTTCCTTCTCCCTCTTGGACTGAGTCGCGTTATCTTTCATACCATCAGTATATTTTTTAATCTAAAGTAAAATATTTTTTATTTTATTTTCTAGCTTTGAACGTAGCAGAATTAAGCCAAGTCCTCTACTCGATGTAAGCCAGCAGTCATCATTTTATTAAGTTGTGTCTGTCACGGACATTAACCATTTCATAATTGTAATTATTGTTGTTATTATTATTGGATGCAAACACATGGATTCGTACAAGTGTGAGGATACGCAGTCATTTATTATTATAACTGTACCGCGGTTAAAGCCATTATTTTCACCTGGTGTGCGCGCTTTTTATCAAGGTTAGACGAGGTGTTTAGTGATTACTTAATATTTTTATTAAAAGGATTTTTAATTATCCTCATAAAGTTTAAATTGCAATTTTATTTTTTCGGAATTTAAAATTTAAATTGTGAATTTAAAATATTTTTTTTAAGTATGTACACAGTGTAAATATTTATAAATTTTTTATACTAAAGTTGGAGTCAGAAAAACGAATAGTTTGCGGTACAATTAAATTTATTAAACAAAAAAAAAAATATTATTTTATTTAATTATTAAAAAATAATTAAAAATTTAAAATTTTTTATTAGTTTCATAAATTTGAGTTATCAAAATAATATTTAAAAATTTTTATTTTTAAAAATTAATTGTCACTTAAAAAAAATATCTTTTTTAGTGCAATTATAGTTATTTATAAATTTTATCTTTTTTTAGTGCAATTATAAATCATTAACAAAACCGGGTAATTATTTAATTAATTAAAAGGTATTTAGCAAGCTAAATGTAAAAAAAAAAATTAATTATAATTATAAGTGACAAGTGCTGCTAAAAAAAAAAAAAATAGTGTGCTTAATTGTTCGATAAATAAAAGACTGCTCGGATTTAAAAAGTATTAGATATATACATAAATATCAAATGAAAATTCAGCTAATTAACTACGATTAAGTGATTAATAAGGTGATTCATATTTATCATCAGCATTATTTACAATAGAGATAAGACAACGTAACGTGTGATAAATTATAAAAGACACTGATGTTTTACATTACTATTTTTACTTTATCCGTAGTAACAGTGATAAAAATAAAATAGCATTTAATTAATAATCGTAATTGTATTTATATTAAGTAATAAGAAAAATGGCAATGGCACTGGAGCCAATTTGTGATAAAAAATCAACGCGATGTCTAAAAATTCCGCTCAAGTCTACGGAACAAATTTACCTTGTATTTTTAATACCGACGATAGTCAGCTGCTGTATTTACATGATAAACTTCTCGAGTGACCTGGTGGTGGCGATTCAGCATTTCCGGGAGAACAACCCAATATGGGGTGGCTTGACCATCGGGTTGATGTATGCTCCCGCGGTGGCTTATTTTGTGTTAACAGTCTCCAGACCCGACTGGTGGATGACTGAGGATCAAAAAGTCACCAAAGGTGTGATTGCCTGGTTCTTCATCCAACTGTGTCAGCTTGTTGCTTTTCCATTCTTTGCTTTATACAGGTAATTATTATATTTTTAAAAATTTATTTTTTTATCCAAATAAATTTATACTAATTTAATTTTTATTCAATTACAGATTCGCTGGTCAAATAGTTGTGATAATAGATGCAATATTATTGAGCGGTGATGAAAGAAATAAATCATTGAGTGTTGCTGCTGCACCAGCAGCTATTGAATTGTATTTTTTTTTACAATCGTGGTTTCAAGCTGCACCTCAAGCTATTTTTCAAATCCATTTATTGTTAAGGGAGCGTTATACTGATCGTACATATCAGTCAAGTGGGTTTATTTTTTTTTTTAATAGTAATTTATTATTATATTGGTTAAGAGTAATAAAAATTAAATTTATTAACTTTAAAAATTTGTGTTACAGTTGTCGTTCAAGTACTTTGTATTTTTATGTCAATTGTTGTATTGGCAGTCCAAACTGCATCGTTTCAAAGATTTGAAAGTCAAAGAGCTAATGGTCGTCGATTACCATGGGCAATGTGGTTAAAAAAATATCGATTACAGGTATTCATTATTTTAAATTAAAAATAATTTAATTTTTATTTGTATTATTTGAATATTAGTTTCATAATTTGGAATGGCGCTTTTTTTTTATAATAATAATAAATATTATTAATTTATATTTTTATTTATTAAAGGAACTTGGAAATTTGGATGAAAACAAACCATTAAAACCACCATCATCACAAAACCAGGATATAAATTTGAACCCTTCAGCATTATCATCGAAACCATCAACAATCCAGGAGACTGAATTGACCCGTGTGACCCTGGAGCGACAGATATCATCAACACCACCATTACCGCCAAAAAATGCTCAAATAATCCCGCCACCAGCCCCATTGAGAGGAATAACCAGCGTGACACCTCTGCCGGTTCCAGAAATGCAAGCACCACCTCGTCCTGACTCAGTAATCCGAGAGTCTTTGGAAGCCGAGACAGCTGCCGAAGACCCGGGAAAGTCCACCGAGAGGATAGTCAACGACGAGTCAAGTCCTCAAGCGCCGAGTCGCTGGCGCAGTTTACGTCTTCCTCGTCGCATCGATTCAATAAAAATTGTCGAGGAAGACGATCCAGTGGGAAAATTTGTGGCATTCATCTGGTGGTTTTTCTTCATTCTTGCTCGTGTATTCGCAATAGCTCTGTTCTACGAGTTTTACCCTCTTTGGCTCGCGGGAATCATCGCGGTACACTACGCGCTAATGCTCAGCTATTTATTCTATTACGCAAAAGACTTCAACATCACAACGTTTATTGTTAATCTGTGGCTCGGATCAGTTTATATAATCAGTATTATCGAGTACCGCATCAAGTTCAAGTATGCTGACAAGTGGCTGCTATTTTATCACATATTTGTTATTTTGCAAAACACAATAATGACCGTCACATGGTTCACCCTCTAAGACTGGGACAGTTTCTGGTACACTTATATGTTTTACGCTATTTTTATCAGTATGGGTCTTTGCATTCTATCAGTTGGTGTCTATCATGCCATTCTGAAACCAAAACAACGCCGTATTTACGCTAGTTAATTTTTTTTTATTCTTTTAATTTGGTGGATATTAATTATGGTGAATTTAATTGTAATTTAGATCCACCGAAGGATTAATTTAAAATTATTATTCAATTCTTCAGTATTTTTTTTTAAGAACTACGGACTGACTTCGCGTATGCACATTAGTTATTTTTTTTTTTTTTTCACATCAATTACACTTATATATTGATACTTATTTATGAATATAAATATAATTATATTTATATATAAAAAATTTTTTTTTATAAAAACGTTTTGTATTAATAAGTTAAGTTAAACTGTTAGTTATTTATATTTAAATAAATAATAATTATATTAGCTGATTTTGACTTTGGCATTTATGCGAAAAATGATAAACATTGTGATTGTAAAGAGATAAATTTTTTAATATCTTTAGTGTACAAATATTTCGGCAGCTATTTTAATCGTTGAATAAAAATATTATTTACATTACTCATTATAACTTTTTTTTTTTAAATACTCTCTTTTTTACAGTTTATAGTTATAAGTTATAAAAAATTGAGATTTTTATTCTGATATTTTTAAATTTACTGAAAAAATAGTTTTGTTATAAAATCTCACAAGCATAATTTAACTTAATGGAATTATTTATCAAATAATAATAATTATTAATTAATAATTAGATTAAACTTGAAGACTTGAGTCTCTGTGAAGAGTACAGAGCTGGGCTTCAAACAGCACGTCGTTAATGAGCTTCTCAGCTACTATCCTTTGGTCCAACCTCATGCCGCGTAATTTAGCAGCAACATTTTTCCCAATTGCGTCAAACTCGTCTTCAATGGTGGTCGTATTGCTTGAATTCAAGTACTTATTAATGTCGGCATCCGATTCATCATTCTTTCGTTTTTTATTTGGAGTCGTTTCGATCCACATTTCTGGATTTGGGTCAAACACTTCCTCGCTGTTGACTTGCGGCTCTTCTTCCTGTTAAAAAAGAATTATTTATATCGATAAATTATAAGATAAGAAAAATAATAAATATACTGACTTGTTTCGAACATTTCCGGTAACCCCGCTTCGTTTTTATTATTTCAGGAGATTTTTCTGATGACATGTCAACGTATGCTATTGCTGGCTTACGTTGATTTGACTTGCATTTTATTTTATCAATTATCGTGGGATGTACTCTCTAAAAAAATAAGATTAATAAAAAAATGTCAGTGAAATTAATCAAAATCGAACGAAGCGTTCAAAAGTTATAGTCATTTGAAAACTCTTAAAAAAAATTTTTTTTCGATAATTTTTGAATTTTTAATTTTTATTAAATAATTTTCCAAACCTAATTTATTATTAAAAATAAATTAGAAAATTGTCAAGTGTCTGCCAATAAAAAATTCTATTATCATATAAATTATAAAAATTTACTTTGATGTGACTTAAAAAATTCCCCGTAGATTTGAGATTCCCATTGAGCAATTTATTACACTGCTGACAGCGAACAGTGACATTGGTATCATCTACTCTGACGACCGAAAAAAATTCCCCGTCCAAAATAGCCGGCAGTCTTATAGGTGTCAAAGTCATATTTTGACCCATGGTGTTTTGTATCGTTGCTATTTGAATGGTGTGACGTTGTTCATGGTCCTGTTCCCGGATCGGCGTAGCTTCATTATTATCAGTGTGATCATTGTCGCATCTCGTTCCTTGGTGACTCTGGCTGACTACTCCCGCTGTTATGTCTCTTCCTTGGACATCGATCATGCACGTGTCGAACGATTCTATTTTTGTTTCATACCTCGGCGCTGAATAATTATCCATTTCTGTAATTAATAATTTTTAAATCAATTATTTAAATTCCAACATTTTATAAAAAATAAATAATTAAAAAAAAAAAAAAATTGTGATTTGTAAAATATAAAACAACAATTTTCATTGTTGTTTATTGTTGTTTTTTTTTCTTGACAGGAAAAACATAATAGATGGATTAAAAGATAAGAAAATAAAATCTTGATATATCTAGATCAGATAAAAGAAAAGATTCTTGAGGTTACATGTTTATATAAATATAAAAACACTTTTAGAAAAATTTTAAATAAATAATCTTACCACAATATTGTTCAAAAACAAAATTTTTCTTCTTTTTGGAGGTTATTTTCTTAAAAAATTTTTTAATAAAAAATAATTTATGCAGATGATTCTCTTTGTGTTGATTTGTAAGATAACTTTTTTTTTTTTCTGCAATTTATTATTTATTTTTTCATCTTCACAGTTTAAATATGTCAGAAAATTTTACGAGTTTCGTGGAGTTAGTTTTAAATTGTTAAGTAACAAAACATTGTTTTTAGACGACACAAGACAATAATAACATAAAAATACAATAATAATAAATGTAAAAGAAAAAAAAAACAAAACTTTTTTATGATTATTATTTTTATTTTTGGTTGTTGGCTGCATTGTTGGTAAACAACAGAACGAATCCAATTCGACCATTTTCTTAATTTGCAGGTACGGATATTATCCGTAGAGCGTGTCAATAGCAGCACCGAATTTTAAAACCGGCATAACCTCGGGTTGAAAGTTGAAATACATAAATAATTAAATTTGATAATAAAAATTGTTGTTAATTTATTTTATATTTGAATTTATTATTGTTATTGGTTATTAATGACAAGTTTGTAAATAATTATTTATGCAAGCGATACAAAAATAAGTGTAATTTCAAGATTTTGTATTTTTACAACTAAATAGGTTAGAAAGACCGTTGTTATTTTTTTTAAATTTAGTAATTGTTAATAAAAAAATTAGTTTAATTATTTTTATTAGTATTAAATTAATTTTATTTACAATTTTTGTCTTAAGTTTAAAAATCTATTTGTTTTACTAAAATGAAATGACAAAAATGGAAATTAGATGGATGGTTTTTGTTTTCGAATTTATTAGTTTAAAAAAAAAAAAATTTAACAATTTATTTAATTTGTCAATTGTTAAAATGTTCATTTAATCAATAATTTAGTTATTTAATTATCAACTTAAAAATTTTAATTTTATTTCACTTGTCATTTAAAAATTTCAAAACGCCTTTTGAGTATCATAATTAATTTAAGTATTTTTTAAATAAAATGTTTTTGTTATAAAATAATAAATTGAACAAAAAAAATTTTTTTTAATAAATTTCTTTATAATTAATATTTAAAATTGATTGCAGATCTATCAGATTTGAAAAATAACTAAAAATGGACCGACATAGTATTGGGAGTTTTATGAGTCGCAGTGTGTCATCACCGTCAAGAAAAAGATTGTCTATGGCACAATCATTGAGGAGGCAAAGCAGGTAGATTAGCTAAATATATAAAAAAATAAAATTTAAATGTTCCTGCAATAAGTGGACGATTAAAAATAATTTTATTAATTAAATTATAACTAAAAAAAAAATATTTTTAAGAAATTGCACTTAACGTTTCTAATTATTGAGCTAGTTTATAATTATTCATAGTTTCTAAGAAATTAATAATTTCTTAATTATTATGAATTATCAATATTCATTAGATAATTCTTAAAAATAATTAACGCAATTGAATTATACAATTGTAAAGTCCAATAGGCTTTTAATTAAATTTAACTGCAATCAACCGTTGTTTTAGATACTTTGTATCCTTTACATGCCCGAGAAGTTGATTTTTTTTTGTTGATTAGTTGTTGAAGAACTATTTTCGGGGTTTGAACATATTTTCACGCCTATATCTTTGATGGTACAAACGTTGGAGCAACATCCTGAATTATTGTTACACTGGAGAAAGAAAACAACATTATTATTATAATTATATTCACTGATGTATATCAAAAAGTCATTGGTTTTCATTTAAATTTATTAATTACATACTTTTACAACTCAATACTTACAGGTGTGTCCAGCGGTTTGCATTTTATTAACCGATGATGAATAACACTTCCAACCGCGAAGTTTAATAGTAATAAAAGTAATATTTTCTTCAACATAGCTTTTATTTTCTTCAATACTGAGTTATTTGTGTAGAAACAAAAAATTTTTGGTAATGACATCAAGAATATTTTTCTCGTGCTTTTATACTTTGTCCCACTGCGTTTGTTATTTTTTATATTAATGTCTAATTATAAGAAATAATAACTCAAGGTTATTCAACCAGTCATAAAAATATCCAAATCACAGTATCTATTTTTACTATTAATTATCAATAAATTTTTAGTTAAGATGTTTTCATTTTAAGTCAACAACAACATTTTAAATTAATTTTTTATTTATAAAATTATGTAATAAATTTTTTTGTCTCTAAAGAAAAACTATTCACAAAAATAATTAATAGAAATTTCAAGTGTCATTAAAAACTACTATTTGTATAGGAGATTTTTTAAAAACAATTAAAACCATATCTTATTACTTTTGGAAATTCACATCGTGGTTTCTGTAGCACTGATTTTGCCGTTGTAGAATAATCATCAAGTAATTTTAAACACATTTTTTTTTCAGCATATTGGATAACGCAGATACTGGAACAACATTCTGAATTTTTTTCACACTGTCCAAAAAAATTATCATAATAATAATTATTATTATTATTATAAAAACTAATAATCATATATTAAATATATAATATTCACAGGTGCGATAAGTGGTTTGCATCTTCTTTCTGGAAAATTAATGAAATTTCCAGTCACAAAATCAATCACCAACAAAAGTAGTATTAATTTGATCATATTGTTCAGTTTCTTCAGGTCTCGAGTATTTCTTAAATAAGAATAAACGTTTAATGACAAAAACCAGTTTAATTTTATAATTTTTATCGTCTAGATCAAATTAATTTCATTAATTAAAAAAATAAATTCCGGTACTTTAAAATTCCGTCTTAACTACACATAAATATCGGTAATAAAATAATTTTATTACGACAAATTTTCAAACTTTGGACTTATTAGATCAAATAAAAAAAAATAATAAATTTTATTGGTGAATAATTATAAAAATATATTTTACTAATAAAAAATTAATAAAAAATTTTTTCTCCTAATCTATATAATTAAGAGAATAAAAAAAATTTTGTGGCCAATGTATTTATATGACAAAATGGGTTTTTATGGTTAAATTTGCTAGTAAATAAATTATAAAAAATTTTTACATCCCCAAAAAACTGAACATTACTCAAAAAACAACTAATCAAACTTCTTCTAATTCCAGCGGAGTGAGCATATCCGGGCGTTCGAACCAGTCAATCCAGGTGCTGTGCCGGAGCGCGGGGCACACAGTAGAGTCCTTTGGGTCATCTTTACCCGTATTAGTCACAGAAGCATTGACCTTCGTGGACCGTAGCACGCAGGTAACTGTGAGAGTGTCGCAGCATGGATGGGCCTGGCTGGTCTGCAACCGACGCCTCTTGGTATGGCAATGTAAAACAACTCTGCATGACCCGAAGCATCAACGACTGGCTTTCAAGAGCCAGTGCCGAGAACTGCTCCTTCCCCAAAGCGACCTGGCACACAAAGCGGACTGCATCTCCGTCTGGACATCCCCAGGCCATCAGGTTCCATCGTGCATGGCAGTCTCTCCGGAGGGAATCGTCCGCTACTGGCCTTCGGTCGCCCACGAGGAGTCCTCCGTGGAGATATCCGCGGAGCTCGCTGGCCAAGAAGTCGACTGTCTGACTCACATTCCGGGCCACGGGTGTATCTTGGCCACCACAACCTGCACCGTGGCTCTTCTCCAGCCGCTATTCGTCGCCGGGAGGAACACCATCACATGCCGGGTCCTCAGGACCAGTCCGGGGTGGCTCGGAGGGATTGGCCGTCGGATGTCCTCCTTGATATTCGGAACCATTCCGCAGTCCCCGATGTCTGAGACGAAGCTGTCGAAGGTCCTGTGCACCTACTTCGGGGACCAGGGCTCGCGGGTGTTGATTCTCGCCGGGTCCTCGCTGCAGTACTGGTCATTCCCGATCAACGACCAGGAGAAGATGGAGTTCGACGAGGATGTAGGCCACGTGGTAGCCCAGGCCTTCCAGCGCGTCTCCTGGGAGAACGCTGCCTGCAATCCGTCGAGCATTCACACCTGGTTGATCGACATGCAGACCAACGACGAGGGAATCGTCCTTCTGGTAGCCGGTCACTGCGAGGAAATTTCTCCCCAGGTCCAGTTCGCTCTGGGACTTCTCCAGCTGAATTCCACCACCCTGGTGACACCCTTCAAGTGGTTCATCCCCGTTAAAGTAGGGCCCTTGCTCTATCAAGACAACATTGACAACACCATAAACTCCTATCGCTTTATTTTGTCAGGGTGGGAAGCGATCGTCTACAACTACTGCTCGGTCCTGGTTGTCAACGTGACCAACGAGAACGAGCAGGACAAGATTGAACTCATCCGTCGAGGAGAAGATAAAATCCTCGGAGGTGACTTGTGCTCAAACACTCCGATTCTTTTCACCCGGAATCTGGGGCTGATCACCATCCAGACCTCAGATTTCACGGCTCAGGACTTCAACTCGAGTTACGCTGATTTAAGCGCTAACACCAGCGTGGATTCTCCCGGGGAAAATCTGGAGACTATGTACTCCAATGATAAGATACGGGAGATGTACTACACCTCTGATGGAGTCGAGCAGTTGAAAGCAGCCTTTTTGTTCCACTTAAGACAAAACAAGTCCGAGTGCCAGCAGATCCTGGCAGAGCTCTTTCCAGTTGAAGAAGAACCGGTAATGGATATTGATGCGAGCTTGGACACTCTTGCTTTGAAAGTTGCTAGTAAGTTGATTGATGATTACCCTGCTAATGATCCCAGGTGGGCTAATCACTTGGACTCCTCGCTGACAATCACCACTGTGATGTCCATGCAGATTCCTCATCAGCTGGAAGGAAAGCAGAAAGCGCTTAATTTGTTTGTTAATTTTCTTAAGGACTACGGATTGTGGGACCGGTTCTGCGCGGTTACTTACCGCGGAGTGATAATGGCGACTTCCCATGTCATTGGAGAGTATGCTGAGAAAATAGTCGCTGCTTTGGCGATATTCAACTTACAAAACCGGTACCCGGATCTGATGGACCCGGTGATCGAGCAGACGTTGTCGGAAGAAGCTGCTGGTAACGCCTCCAGTGAGCTGACGGCTAGGGATATTTTTTACAGAGAAGTTAGTTCTATTCATTTGGTCCTGCCAAACCTGGTGAGCAGCGCCGTAGAGGTCACGCAGTCTGAAAAGCCAGCGCAGCAGATTTCACAATATATTTCTCAAGTAAACTCTATTCTTCTGGGAGTTTTGCACGAGGTTATTAAATTCAGGCAAGCTAATGCTGATAGATTCGTCCCGACGAACAACTCCAAGGCTGTAACGGAATATTTGCCCTGGACAGCTGCTTCATCGTCTTCTGGGAAACAAGATTTAAGAAATTGTCTGTATACTTTGCAAAATTTGACGTTGAAGCACGGAGTTACTGGAACCAATGACACGTCGCTGAAGAATGAATTGTACGAGCAGATTGTTGGGTTGGTTGATTTGATTCTCGACGGGAAGAAATGTCACCTGGAGAGTATCCGCGGTACAGATAAGTTTGAGATTTTAGTCAAGCAGTACGAAGCAGAGAGAACGAATTTGATTGCGCCGTTGATCAGGAACGAGCAGTTTGAAAACGCAGCGATGTTGGCGGAAAAGTACTGCGACTTTGCTTCCCTGGTGAGGATCTGCGAGTTGACTGACAACAAGACTAGATTGGACAACTATGCGGAGAAGTTTGCAGCTCAAGATTTTGCTGGATTCTTGTTCTCCTGGTATGTTAAGGACGGAAGATCAGGCCAGCTGGTCGAGAGGTGTAGGAGAGAAGGAAAGGGAGAGTTGATGGAGAAAATCTCGGAGCATCCCGAGCTTAGCTGGGTTCAGAACTCCCTGATGGAAGAGTACAGATTAGCTGCTGATACTTTGCACAAACTCGCGATCAGAGAGACTGAGCTGGTGAGGAGGAAGAAGAGCATGTTGAGTTTGGGAAAATTGGCGCTCATTTGCTCGAATGAAATCCAAGAGGAAATCAATGAGAATTGTGAGAGAATAAATAGGGAGTTAGAGTTGATAGCTCATCAAGAAGAATTGCCTGTGGATGTTTTAGAGGCGTATGGATATGATATCAAAAAATTGAAAGTTTTGACTCCTGTTGAATTGATTAGTGTAAGTTTTTTTTTTTTTTTTTTTTTTTTTTTTTTTTTTAAACTAAATTTTAGCTAAGTTGATGGGTTACTAATTTGGTTTGTTGGTTTCAGTTGTACACGTGCGAAGAAAATGTTCCGGTGACTGATTTTGACTTTAAAAAAGCTTTGGACTTGCTGGACTATGTTGATGAGAGTGAAGACAAAATGGGATTGAAGGTCAGCATTTGGGCGAGAGCTGCGCAGCGCGATAGATGGGACATTGTTTCCAAGAATCCAGAGCAGCAGATTCAACAGATGTTGTTCTTTAAAATAATTAGTCTTATTCATGTACATGGTATGTAGTTTTTTTGATCATTAATTTTAGGGTACTTTGATGTGGGGCTTCATCATTTTTCGGTTATAAAATGTATATTTAATTTACATAAAATGTATATTTAATTTTTTTCAGGAGATTCTATCGAGGATTTCCTTCCACCACTTGACTTACTTATTGCTGACTCTAACCTCGGCACACTTGCCGACTCGAGTAACTTCCAGTACCTCATCAGATTAATATACGAATTTACCGCTCAAAATTTCCAATTAAATTCCAATTAATCTTAATCCCAACACGAGTAATTATAAAATATGTAAGTAAAAAATTTTGTATGTTAAAACATTATAAATAAATTAAGATTTTCGTATAAAATCAACTTATCAAATAATCCACTCCAAAAATCAGCAGTACGAAGACAAATAAATTTTTACTTTCCAATATCGAAGCATTTGAGCATTGAATATTGAGCCGTAATAAGTATCTGATATATTCTGGTGTTCTGCACTCAATTTCTGTAAAAAATTTCAATTACCAATCAATTAATTATTTGATTCGTGAATTTATAAAAATTACCTGCGCATTTTTTTAAAGAATTCAATCCACGAATTTGATAAAAAATTCCCGGGCAATTAACGTTTTTATTTTTACAATCTTGAGAATCATTAATAATAAACTCCGAATGTCCCGAAAGTTCACGACAATTATATTTATTTTTTATTACGTTTCCGTCAAATTGCGTCCACCAGCAAACTTCAAAGCTCCCGTATCCCACCGAAATGACCGTCATAGAAATTCTCTCCGTGTTCCACCTCCACTGCGGGTCTAACCGGTAAACAATCGACTCCTGAGGCTTCACATAATCTTCTACGTGTTTATGAGAATTGCTGCTATTTTTTTCACTGCAATTCAGCCTCAGGCTTCGCGGAATCGTAGATACGTAGCTGGCAATCTCATCAATCCGGGAGTCAATCAAATAATCTTCAGGACTAGTCAAAAGTTGTCTAAAGCTCGCCGCGTTTTTTTTTGACACAAAGTAAACAATATTGACATCCGGATGGTTGGACTTTAAATTAGTTATAGAGGATTTTATCTCCTGTCTTTCACTTTCTTTTACAACTGTCCTTGGAGCCAGAAGCAAGATCACTTGTCCCAAATTTCCTACGTCATGATTCGCAGCTTTTTGACTCCATATTTTAGTTAAATAATTATTTGCGTTGTTAATTAGCGAAAATATGTTTAAATTTTTCGGCCAAGTTGATGCATCGAGGGTAGAAATTTTTTCGTGAGCCGTCGACGGGCTGTCGGTAGTATTTAAAATCCAGTCTCCGTTTTCACTATTAAAAATTCCTATTTTTGAACCATACATCGAGACATTCAAGTCTTCTATTAGTACTCTAAAAATTAATAAAAGTTAAATTGATTTTTTAAATTTAATTATAATTATTAATTTTTTAAAAATATTTTTACGATAGAAAATCTTGAGTGTACTCTCTCGACCAAGAACCGTCAAACGCTACTAGAACTTGGACGCGTGGATATTTTTTTTCTTTGTGACAACGTAATTCTGTAAATAAATGATCGTTTACATAATTCGTGAATTTGGACACTGCATAATTAACCATTGTTTTTAGGGACTCGTCCGTCATGTAGGATATGCTTTTTTTGTACGCCAAAATTTGTGATACTGCGTAGGTCTGTAATAAATAAATTAATTTATTATAATTAATGGTAGTTAATAATTTTAAATTAAGGGATAATATTAGCAGGTTACTTGTTCATTTAACATTTTACGAGAAGCGTGGTACCAGAAAACTTTACCACGCTCGCACGCTGCGATATTTGAGTCGAAAAATGCACCTTTTGATGAGTAATAAATCTCGAAAATTTGGCTGAGTCGTAAGTTGTTGAAATATTTTATCCATGTTCGCAAACTACTTGCTATTATGAAACCTAAAATATTAGAATGATAAAAAATTTAATTTGTAAAATATTTAATAAAATTACCATCAACAGCACCGACAATTTCAGCTCTGGTAACTTCATAATTGTCATCTTTGTTCAGTAAATAAAATAACATTGGTCTCATCGTACTGTCCCAAGATCCACTTGAGCCTAATGACATTTTTTCACCTTTTATTGGACCTTCATAAATAACCAACTCAGCCAATTCACCTTTAATTATTAATTACATTAATTAATTTATTTTTTAACAAGGTATAACTTTTCATATTTAACTAGCAACTTGCAGAGTTACAAATTATAATAAAAAAAAATTTTGGCTTAATAATTTAACTGTGTTAGAAAACTACACGGAAGCTTGAAAAGACAAATTCAAGTAAATACCTTTTCAATGACACTAAATTTAACTAAAAAAAAAAAATTCCATTTCATCTCAAATATACTTTTTGAGACAAAATTTTCCTCATTCTTTTAATTATATTAATTATTTATATTTATGTTGCTAATATTATTATCAATAAATATTTTGATATCATAAATGTGGACAAGATAGAATCATATAGTTGCAGAAATTATAATGTAATTATTATTATGATCCTATCTTGTCCACATTCCTAATATCCAAATATTTATGTTCAATAAAAATTACCAGCGACTGTAGCTAACCAAATATTATCAACTTGAGCATTTGATCGCTGCAAATTACTGAACCACATAGATTTATTAACTAGTATTTCATGTCTTGGTATCACGAAATCCACTTCATCTTCATTGAACTCATACGGATTCGGTAATGAATCATACAAAAGTTTTACAGCAATAGTTTGGTATTGAAGAGCAGCAGCGATTCCTGCTATCAGTGTTCCAGGTGCTACTGTACCAAATTCAGTTAAAATAATTCCTTGCTCCAATGGACACAATTTTTTACTTCTCTCCAATGGTTTCGCTATAATTAAAAAAATTAATTAATAAAAATTCATTTCATTATATAAATACACTGGTCAAAAAATTTTGCTTATACTTTTAATAATATAGATTAATTTTTATATTTCTAGACTGTATTAATTACACCGACACAAAATTTTACCATAAATTTTTTCAGTAGGCCTATCAACACACAATTTACTCTCGGGTTGATCATGATCCGCAATAGTATTTGAAATAGCGCGATGCAGAGTGCATCGTTCCACCAAGCTCAATGATTCTACAGGAAAAAAATCCGGGTTGCCAGGTATGAACTCATTGATGATTTCATTTTTAACTCGTTGATTCCCGGTGCCGCTGAACGGGAGAATGCCTTCTATTTGGCTAATTTTAACTTGGTGCTGTTCTATGCCATCAAATTTGAATCTGTGTAGCATCGAAGTCACCAGTAGTCTCAAATCTACCGAACTTTGTACATGTAACTCTATTTTACGGAAAATGTCTATCAGGACATTCAGCGTCATCGGCAAACGTGCTCCACTTAATGTTTCATTAGTGTAACACTCTTCCAAATACTTTGGAATTTTTTTCTCACAATTGACACCAGAAACTATCATTGTTGCTATTATAGCCATTGATATTAACGATACAAATAATTTATAATTCAATACAAAAAATATTTGTTTCATTTTTTTAATTTAAAATTTAAAAAATAATTGAATGTATAAACAACTTTCTAAAATAGATTTTAGATTAGTGTTACAGGTTCCGTCGATTCAGATGAATCAACAATGATAATATAACATCAGCGATAAGATAAGTCCCGAGATAAAATAACACTTTTAAATGTTTTGTTATTTAGACATTAAAAATAATTTTTATTACTTATAAAACTAATAATAAACTAATTGCAATTTGTTATTTACAAAATTATAAAATTCTGTGTAGTATGTGATAAAGTTAATTAAATAAATGCGCGGCATAAAGCGACTGTGTGATCGACTCCGCAAGCAACTTTCTCAACTTTGGCACCCACAGCCACTTTCAGAGGGAAAAATTGGTCTTTGCAGTGCCCAAGACCCAGGTATCCGTAGGCATTGTGCCCCCAGGTGTAAAGTTCGCCTTGGTTCGTGACTGCACACATGTAATTTATTCCGCAGTAAATTTTTTCAACTTTTATATTTGGCTGGTATGGATTCCGGCCAAAAAGAGTGTTGGGAATCAGAGTTGGCATCTGGACTTTTGTAACTCGGGGACCAAATCCCAGAATACCGTAGCCCCAGGTGTAAACATCTCCAGTTTCTGCAAAAAAAAAATTTTATAATTTATAATTTTATAAAAAACAGGAAATTTTAATTGAAGAGAAAATTTTAATTCTGGTACCTGTTAAGGCCATGCAAAAGCTCCCACCAGCAGCGACATCGACGATACGTCCAAATTCAGAGAAGTCAGATAGCTCGATTGCAGTGTTTACTTGATAATTGTCATTTTGTACTGGTAATTGTCCGTACTCTGAATTACCCCAGCCGTAAACTTTACCGCTTTCTGTATTTTATAAATGTTAAAAATGACAATTAAATATTCGATTATTGAAAAATGTAAATATTTTAAATTAATAAAAAATTATTTTACCACTAAGAGCAAGTACGCAGTCAGAAATTCCAGCAATTTTTATTATTTTGTCACCTTCCAGTTCGCCCTTAACTAACTCAGGCTTCCACTGATTATTATAATGCCCTAGACCAGTTTGTCCATCAGCTCCCCAGCCACAAGCGTAAACTTGTCCTTGTTCAGTCAAAAAAATACTAAAAATTTTAATAAAATAAGATTAATTTTAACAGATTATTATTAGAACTCGTTAAAAATAAAATATTAAATTTCAGCAATAAATTTATGTTTTTATTTTAAATAAATGAAAAAAATACCTGTGATCTTGCCCAGCACTGACAGCAGCAATCTTCTGGCCGTTGATCTCCGGAATATGAAAGATGACATGGCTCTCGAAATGGTTCTCATCCTCAATAATAGACCTCCCACACTGTCCATACGCATTGTTACCCAGCGTAAAGACTCCTTCTGAGGTAAGTATCAAGGAATGAGCTCTACCAGCAGCTAGCCCCAGGACTTTGCTGGAGTTCTCTTTCAAGGGCAGCGGAATTGGACGGGGTAGCGGCAGTTGCCCAGTTTTGCCGGTGACTTTGTACTTGAAATCCTTAGCTTCGAAACCTAATTGCGAGTCGGTGTTGATGCCGTTTCCGTAGACAATGTTCTTGTCTTTGGAATTAACTCCGAGTAAAGTAAATCCGTAACCACATGCTATGTCAGTTACTTGATGGTGTTCTCCGAAGAATAAACGACTGGGCTTCGCTATGAAATTGTAATTGTTCTTTCGTCGAGTTCTTCCGGCTGTTCCAAGGCCACCGTGATTTGCTAGTCCCCAGACGTAGACACGGTGGTCGTTTGAGCTTGTTCCATAATCGAAAACTTAAAAATTAAAAGAAACCAATGATACTGTTATAAAATACTAAAGTTAGCCGACGTTTTTAATTTTTTCATTCATTAAATTAGAACAAAAAAATATTTTTTAAAAATTAACCATACAGTTTTTCAAGTTTTTTACAAGTGAACTTTTTTTTTTTTTTTTAATCATTTTTTCAGTAAAAAAAATTTGTTTAATTTGCAGATGTCAACTAACTTAATTTTCATTTATGACAAACATTTTTGAAATAAATATGATAGTGAAATTAAAAGATAAAAAATTTTTTTTTATTTGATAAATAAATTAAGTAGAAAATAATTTTTAAAAATTGTGTTCATAGTTTTGTACAATTTCTACATGTTTAATTTTTTTTTGTCAAAATTTAATTGTCAAGAAATTCCTTAAAGTGAATTAATGTCTTTTAATTTCATTTTCATTAAATAATTCAAAAAATTATAATTTTATGTTTTTTATTAATGAAATTTGTTAAATAAATAATTTTTTACTTGGTAGTGGTTGCCCTTCATTTTTTTTCAGCTTTTTCATCCTTACAGGCGGCAATTTTTTAAATTTTTTTGCGCCTATCCTTGAGTATAATCTGATTGAAGTAAACATAACTTAAAAAAATTATTAGTAATTTATTTTTTTATATTTATTGTCAGATATATATTATTCCTCTGTATTGTTGATTATTGTTACGGAGAACATAACCCTCATTTTGTCATGTGGAAGAGGATGATTTAAATTTATTGAGTAGAGCGTTAGTTGTAATTTCTTATATAAATTTAAAAATTTTCACGCAAAATAAAAGTGTATTTAATTAAAGAAAAATTGAAATAAATTTTCAAAAAATTTTTCAAAATTATTAATTATAAAAAAATTTTTCAAATGAATAAAATATTAGTTTTAAAAATAATTGATTAGTTCCATTAAAGTTTAAATAATTGTGGGATTTGTTTCGAGAGACGCACACAGGGTGCGCAGTAGTCACACTTCGGAAACCCGGCAATGTCGTTGTCAATTTCGCTCTTACAGATATCCAGATTTTAGTTACTTAATTATCGTTGTTAATTATAATTTATATCTCATTTTGTTCGGCAAATTTTTTCCTTCAATCTGAATATATAATTTTTGATCGCCGTTTCGTTTTTATGTTAAAATTTTGTATAATAAGATTCGGAATTTTTATCAGTATTTTAGTTCAAAGTTTCGCCACCCAACGGTCAGTCGCTAGTGTCGCTTTTCAAAATTTCAAGTGCGCGCGGTCATTTTATTTCTTCAAGTGTTCGGTTGAAACAAAATTGTGTTATAAAATGTGTTTTAAAATTGTGTGTTATAAAAATGTGTGTTATTTGTTGAGTGAATTAATTAAATAATTAAATTTAAATTTAAAAGCAAAGTGAAAATATTGTGCTGAAATCGCCAGACATCTGAAAATTTTTTATTTTATTTTATTTATTTTTTCTTTTTTTTTTGCCATAATTTATTTGTTAACAAAAGTTCTAAAAATGATCAAATATTGGCTAAATTAATTTTCATCAATTATTTTTAAATTTTTAATCAATTTATTTGATGAAAATTAAGTTAGCCGACATTTAAAAATTTTTAGAAATTTTTTTTTTATTACAAAAAATAAAAAATTTTCATTTGTATAAAAAACTTGAAAAACTATCAGCGATCCAGTGGAAAAAAAAATTTGGGTTTGGTCATCAATCATGTGAGTAATAAATACACTTATAATTTATAAAGTTTATTAAATCATTCTATAAAATTTACATACCATTATAAAACCCTATCACCATAAATCCCCATAAACAGGAGAGAAATAAATATTTCTCAATCCCAATGTCCAGTAAATACAACAATTATTTTACTACCTTTGTTGTTTTTACTGGAGTAAGTACAATTATTATTTTAATTACAATAAATATTATTATTTATTACAAAATAAAAAAGAATCGTCTAAAAATAAAAACATAATTAAATTAAAAGTAAAATTAATAAAAAAGAAACAAAACTTTCGGCAGGTACGTACGAGCGTGCGCTTTTGTTAAAAAAATTATTTATAAAAGAAACAAAAGTCTTATAAATTAACATAAAAATTCAACGAGTTAATTAAAAATTTGTATAATAAATAATCATAAATTAACAAATTTTTAAATAATTTAAATTATTAAATAGATAAATTAATATTTGAATAGTAATCATAATAGTAAAATTCATTTAAATTCCAGTCTAACCATTATTTAAGTCTATTTTAATTCACAGTATTATATTATAAAAATCTAATACCTTCCTGGCAAGACATCTTCCATTTTTAAATTTTCTTATTATTAAAAAAATATATATATTAATTTATAAATATCTTCATTAATTTACCGATTAATAAATATAAAACATTCATTCAATATTATTTAATAACAAAAATAAAGACTAGAATAGTCAATTTTAATCGTTTAAATATTTAAGAAAAAAACTGGCTTCCATGAATCTGATAGTTAATTTTTTTTTACAATTTTCATTTCGTATCAAATTTCCAACTTTAAATGAACCATTAGAATTTTTTAAATTGCAGCTAACTCGCCTTACTCTACTTTTATGAAAATAAGTACTTAAAGTAACTGACTTATCCTAATTATTGCACACCGTCGGCCTCTAGACATTTAAAAAACATCTTTAATAATTAAAACTAAAAACATTAACTAATTAATTATAATTAAAATCATAAACTATGATTTCTATCTCTTATGAAACAAATAAAATTATTACCCGATTAACGAACTTGTTTTGAGTTTATAAACCTAAAACTCTTCGATGAATCAAAGCACTAGACTATTCCTACCCTCGTGCGGTAAAACAGTAACAAAGCTCTCATGTTCGCTATCACTATTAAAAAAATATCTCTCCTCACTTTTAAAACTGTCTTTATCCTTTCCTTTATCTTTAATGCAGTTGGCAAAATCTACCCCCGAGTCATAGCTCTTGGAATGGTCCCCTGCCGTGAGTTTCCTGAAGTTCCCAAAAAACACACTATCAGTATCGACGCTCTCTGCTCCGCTCTCACTCTCCGCAGCATCGCAAACCGATTCGTTTTCATCAGTTTCCGAAACACTGCCAAATTCGTACTTCAGCAAGTGCTTATTGGAGCCATTGCTGTCCGTGCTGCTGAGGTACCCAGAGTCCTCAATTTTTCCTGGATTCTTGGCACCCCTCTTCCCTTCTCGGCGGCTCTTTTTCCCTACGTGATCGCCATTAACGACAGGAGAACATCCACCGGCCGTAGGGTTACCCGTATCAGTAAATCTCCTGTCCAGGACGTTTTTTGAACCATTTTCCTGCTGACCATTCACCAAAGACTTCCCCTCAGCTTCTGACTCTTCAGGAGGCAGAGGAACCACGTCAGGTTGATTCTGCTTCCGTTGTCTCCTGGCCTGTCTCAGATCAGGAGTCAGGTATTTCTTGTTTTTTCCAATTGAAGAAGTGGGCTGTCCGTTCAGTGAATTAGTGTTCATTAAATTACTATCAACAGCCATCCTGAGTCTCGCTTCGTAGATTTCTCTCAAACTTCCATATCCACGTGTCAGCGAATTTCCCCCATTACGATTCCCACTTCCATTTTCGTTTCTGTTGTCATTTTCATCGCCTGTACCATCTAAATTGGCCTCGTCTCTGAAGCTCCCTTTGCTTTTAAGCAAAATCTGGGACGGCCGTTCCAGAGAATCCACATAAACTTCAGTGTTAGCCTCTTTGTTGTCATAGATAACATCTCCATTGATCTTTAATTTCATGGGCTTACGATCCAAGGTATCAGGCTCGTACTCAGACTCATCATACTTAACATAATTATCTGGAGAATCCTGAACTTTGATCGTCAGTCTGTTTCTTGAGGTGCTTATTAAGCAAGTTCGACTCCAAACGCTTATGAGTTCGCTCAAGACTGTCCACTTCATAGTCGATGTCCAGCAACTTGCGTTCTATCTTGTTGTCCAATTTCACGTGGACCATTTCCTTGATAACCGCGTCCATTATCTTCTTGGCTTGTAGCTTTGAATTAGGGAGCTCATTGATCATGTCGGGCAAGACCTGGACCATCGAGGGTAATCCAGTAGCTGATTTATCTGAGTTACTTGGAGATTTGTAGGAGTTTAGAGAGTTCAAGGACTCGAAATTCGTTTTTTCAGAGCTTCCATCGGGGGAAAAGCGTCTTTCGCTTATTTTTGATTCAATCTGACTCTCTAAAGCCGCATTTTCCTCCATTTGCTTGATAAACGAATTTTCAATGGCCTTCCGAACCTTGTCATTGATTTGGTTTACTTCATTGATGGTGTTAATCTTCTGCTGGAGTAAAGTACACTTGCGGGTGCGACAATACCGATCGTAGTTGGTGTCTTCAAACATCGATTTGGTGGAGCGTTTTGAGACGCTGTGTTGACTTGTTTGGTCATCGTCACATTCACTTAGTGCGATGTTCTGGAAAGTACGAAGCATCGGCGGATCTTTCCAGGTTGTCAGGGAGTTTCTGTTGGTGTTTCGTCGCGGAATGTCGTTTAGATATTCCAGACTGCGGGCAAACACACGTGAATTGTCTTGTAGCTGATTTTTATTGAAACCATTGTAGTGATAGTTGTTGTTGTTGTTATCCAATTTACGCCGCGATTCTGAAGGAGGCTTGATATCTTCAAGCCAAGCACGGACCCGGCTTTCCCCAACTGGCCGCAAATGGTCGTCAGGAAGATTTAGCAAAGGTAGGTTGCCGTTACTGGTTGAAATTTGCCGGGTATCTAAGCAACCTGGACAACCGGTACATTTTTGAGATTTCCGGGATTTTGTAACTGAACTTCGGATTGATGAAGCTGCGCGCTTGTGGGAGGTGCTGCACTTATCTGAACTAATGCTGTCTTCTTCGGGAATTTTGGTAAGAGTCGGTATAAAACGCTTTGCAGTTAACTTGTGCTTGGCAATGGATATCACTTCGCGAATTTTTAGTATGAATTCGATGGCTGCTGGTGGTGGAGCCTAGAAAAATTTAAAGTTAGAATTGTTTATCGTTTTATTTTTTAATTTATTTGATAAAATATTCATAGAAAAAATTTTAAATAAATTTCACTACTTTTAAATAATTCACTTACCAACAGTAATTGTCGATCAAAGTAAGCCGGATTGAAATACAACTTCCTCCGCTGAATACCCGGTAATACCGACATATCAAACTGCTGGTGATGCAATTGCTGTTGAAACTGATTAGCAGTATCAGCAGTCTCAACAATCCTGACATCTTCCTCGGGCAAGCGCTCAGCAATTATTGCGGAGGATGACGAACCCATCATTGAGTCGTTAGCTTGCTCGACAAACATCGCATGGGGATGAATAATAGCAGAGGTTACTTTCTCGAATCCGTTGTCGGGGTCAGCTGGATTGTACTCCTCGCCAACGGGGTCACTAGTCTCGCTGTGAAGGCTATTGCTGTCACTTTCGAAGTGTCGGTTCAGCAGAGGATTATTTTTTATCAGTCCCGCGGCCTCGCGGCTAGGAATTGTCAGCTCTGGGTCCCGGGCATTTCTTTTCCGGCGGGCTTTGCGGGTGTGTAGGTACAGAGACACGCTTGCGATGTATATCAATACTAGCAGCAGGATTGAGATTCCTATCGCCGTATATTCGAGTGTTGAGAGGCCTTGGTGAGATGGTCCAGTCGAGACGAATGAAACTTCTCGAATATCTGAAATTGTATTTTTATTTTTAGAAATTATTTTATTTTCTTTGTACTTATTTTTTAATATTTTTAAATATTTTTTAATTAATTTTATCTTACTTCTTTTTGATGGCGAACCCGCGACTCTAAACGCGACACAAGGTGTAAAGACACCTGGATTTGTTGAATTAGGCGACGCATCTCTGCAGACTAATTTAACCGCGATTAATTTACCTTCCGCGGATTCTCTCAGTCCAACGTCACCTATCCACTGCAAAATAATAAATATAATTTAATTATCAGAGAATTTAATTCCTCATGCAATAAATCATAGAGTTTATAAATTACTCAATTATTCACCTGAATAAATGTTTTGTTTTGATCTTTGAAAAGTCGGAACGGCGATTCTGTGCTGGATAAATTTCTGAACTCCGACCAGCCTGATCTGCCGAGCTGCTGAGCGCCAGCGATACCACATACTGGGGCCGTAACACCTGTACCACGTTATAATGACTTCTTTTAAAATTTGCAGGAGTAGCATTAGTAGTAGTAATAGTTGTATGGAGAAGTAGTAGTAGGTTAACGCATATATAATAATGAATAATGAGATATAGCAATTGATTATCTCGTTATTTTCATAAACTCACTTACCCTGAAATTGAATTTCTGCTTGAGGATAAATTATCTGTCCAAGTTGCGGCAAAAATACGTAAGGAATTCTTTCCACAACACCGGCATTGCTGATAAAACCTGTGACTCTGCATTCTGAAAATTACCACTGTTTAGATTTTTCATCCTACTTCTTTCGTAATTATTATTATTCTTATTTATTTATTATTATTCATTTTATTAGTGTACTGTTTTATCAATTGACACTAACTGGTTTATCTAATCTTGTAAATTAAATCAAATTGTAGTAATGATAAAGTTTGATGTTGATAAAATTTAATCTCAAAAGAAATTTATGGATTGTATTTTAAATAATTGAAATTATTAATAATTAATATTGAATTTTCAATAGAAAATTTATTTTTTTTTTTTTTTATAGATTTCGTCTGATTTCAAGAAATGGGAGATGGAGTCTGCAGAGTTTCAACGAATGGTGAGTCACTATACAATTTTCTCTAAATATCGTGTGAGACTTGAGTTTTGCAATAATTGAATTAATTGTAGACCCTTGCAATAGTCTAGAAATTTTTTAATAACATAAATTTTTTAACAATCATGAGCTATAAAAATAAAAACATTTATGATGAATGAAAACCATCAGTTTCCAATAAATTTCAAGCCCAAAAAAAACTTAACTGAATAAAAATAAAAGATCAACTATAAAGTGATTTATCTGTGGGCAAGTTAGTTTAGAATCTTTAGAATTTACAATTGGACACGAGTGATTTACGCTATTGCAAGTTTTCCCGTTGCTGGATTTTTTATTAAAACAAACTTTATTTCCCAGTTAAAACTCCTCTAAATGTTAATATAAGTAAAAGTAATGTCGAGATGCTAAGTAAAGTCTCCGCAGGGATTGAAACCCTTGAACCCTGACCCCGTAAACTCGACATTCAATCTATCTCCGTAAATACCCACATATATTACATTATATCAACAAAATCCTACCATAAATCCAGTTCGGTTTTTACCAAGCAAGAAAAAATATAAAATATAAATATCAGTAATTAAAAATTCAATTTTGAATTTAATAACGCTTTTGACGATAATAGTGCCTTTGTCGCTGAACATTTTGTCGATCCGTGAAATTTCAGGCAACAAAGTCGCGTAATTATCAACCTCCGTACGAATATACGACCCTAAGCTTCAATTAATCTTATTATATATTCGGGGACTTTTTAATGAAATTTATGAATTCATAAGTTAGATTGAAGTTTCATATTAACAGAGATTTTTATCGAAATTATATCATCAAGCCACACATCTCGTATCTCATATTTTATGTCCCTTTCGTTACTTATATTATTATGTTATTTCATACATAAAATGCCGAGTGGCAACAGCAAGAAGATCTTAATAGAATTTCGCACTCTAATGTCCGCAACTTTTCTAAATTGTTTCATTAATGTCCAGCTGTAGCTTATAAAAATTATTATTATTCATTTCGTTTGTTGTACATACTAATGTACTAATGTGGTTTTCATGCGTTGTATTATCATTATTTTCGCTAGTATTGTCATTACTATACTCGCGTGTAAGACTCACTAAGGAGAAGGACGTATACATATGATTTTCGCATGACCTTTGACTTTTATTTTCATTCATCTTTTTGTTCATTAAAACCGTGGTTATATTTATCTGACTTAGAAATTTTTTGTTTGGATGATAATGACTTTGTGATTAAGCGTAAGTGATTTCGTTATTTTTTATCATTTATTTTAGGATCATAAAGATCATTTTTTGCTAAATAAATTCCAATTTGGATTTTTGTTAGTATAATTAAAAAAAAATTTTTTTTTATTTTTTTCGAGCGAGTTTACAAATATTAAATAATTGATCTTGTACTGAGTAATAAGATCTAGCTAAGGAATGTTTGCAATAAAATAGTTTTTTGTTAATCATCATTCAGGTGAATTTTTTTTGAAATGTTAACAACAATACGATTACTTTTACCATAAAAAAATTAAATTATGAATATCAACATCAAAAGTATGCAAACAATCGAGAAAGTGGCTTTTGCCGAACTGAAAGTACAAAAATAAAAATTTATTCTTCTCTCAATTCTTCTACATTTTCTCTTTTCTTGACGTCATAAATAAAAGCGCTGACGATAAATGTGTAGAAGAATTTCCATAATTGGAAAGTTAATAAATCAACCCCTGATTGTAAATTCGGCGATAATGGGCGTTTCCTACGGCCTCTGAATTGCAAATTAGCGATAGTGATAATGGTAATTAACCTGTCTTAGGACCAACTCGGTGAATTTTTTATTTTTTCATGAATTATTAAGCATAAACCCACACGAATGTACTCACATGTCAAGAATGTTTTATGGGCATCGACCCAAATATTTAAATTGGTTAATTTCGTATAAATAAAGTTTTCACGGTAACTAAAAATTAGTTTATGAGAAACAATTACAATTATAATTGAATGAGTAAATTGAACAGTCTCCGATGATTGATCACTTATTACAACATTATTATACCGAGATTTTCGTTAGCGTATTGCCTGAAGAAATGTAATTTAAAAAAAAGGATCATTATTGATGATAATTATGATAAAAATGATATTGATAATAACAACTTACCGTGAATCTCGCTCACGCAAATGTTCAAGTCCTCACGAAAAAGGGCCAGCTCTGATTTGCATTGACAGACACAGGTTGTGTTTGTGGTGACTGGGCTCGTTGTTACGCTGGATGTTAATGATGATGAATTAATGCCATCAGATACCTGGGATATTTGTCGTTTGTAAGGATTCGCTGTTCCGCTACTGACAGCTGTGCATGCAGTAGCGCAAGAACCTTCATGCAAATAAAATAAATCCTTATATTCATAGCTCGCAGTATTTAAACCGTTAAATACCGGTATTCATTTATATGATTTTGGTATCAATAATTATTTTTAAAAATCAAGTTTTACGTAAATAATTTAGCTCTAAAATTAGGAGGAATTTATGTTTTTTTTAGTTGGTTAAAAAATTATTTTTTTTTTAATTTTTTGAAACGGTAATTTTTTTTTTAATTTTGAGACCAAAAATTTAACATTTTAATTTTTATAAAGAGCTTTGAATTTTTTGAGGATAATAAAAAAGTTCAGTCTAATTTTGAATAAAATCAATTTTTTAATAAGGTTTTATCCGTTAAATATTTTTTTTTAAATGTAATAATTTATTAATTGTGAATTTTAAATAAAAAGAAATAAATGATTGAGAAGACTAGCTTTAACCAGTTACAGGTGTTAAATATATTCCAATAAAACTAGTCGTGTATATCAAAGTGAAAAAGATAAATCTCGGATAGTTCGCACGAATGTTGAAACAAGTAAAGTACTTAGCATATTCTTAACACAATCATTATTCTGGAATGACCTATTTTTCAGTATCAATAATTAAAAATTAATAGTGTCATAAATTTGACCTTAAAAATAATACTTTTATTGAATAAATCAAAAATAGCGCTTAACAATATTAATAAGTAATAAAAAACATAATAAATAGTGAAGTAGCAACATACCCTCGACAGTAAAAATATCACCGTCAATATGTCGAACCACTGAAATTTCCTGTCCTGATACGCTGATAATTTGTAAGCTGGTCGTAAGTACGAATAACGATAGAAACATTTTTTTATCGGCATTCTGAAAGTAAGAAAAAAAATGATAGTAAAAAATAAAGTACCTAAAAATTAACATAAAACAAGGTTTTCAATTTTTTGCACGCGTAAAAAAAAAATAAAGAATATGTATTTGACAGTTGTCCAATAGAAAACCGCGACGATAATTATATGACTGGACATGATATTTATGAGTCTGTGAATCATCTACCCGAAGTATCAGGCAATTTGCCAAAATAAAGATATCTCATTTATGTCTCTATACGCCGGAAACCCGTTACTTTTTTATTTCGATGTGTTTTATTGATTTAACGAGATTGTCAACTTGAAAAATCTATTCCATTTAGAGTTTTATTAAAATTCACTTTATACTTTTAGTTTTAGCTTCACTGTACACTTGAGTGAATAATAAAAGTATTACTTTTAATTTACTACACGAAGCGATAATTGTATATTTTTATTTTTCGGTGTTTAAATAATTCAGAGTTTGTGGAATTTTTTTAATACGGTGAATTTGCTGTTAAAAATTTTAAAGCAATCAAGATTTTTAGTCTTATAAAAATCTAGTTAATTAATTTCAAAATTAACGAAAACATTTTTGTGCATATATTTATTAGTTTTGAATTTTTTTTGAATCAAAATGAAATTTTAAATCTTAGGTTTCTCAGTACTATATCAATTTAGTTAATATTTTAGGAACTCGCTTGAAAAGATACAAATAAATAAAAATTTTAAAAATATCTCATAAATAAATTGTTGGTGAAATTTACAACTAAAATTGACAGCTCTTGCAGCTGTAAGTCATTAAATTAAAAATCAAAAGTCTCAAAAGTCCAATTAATAACATCCTTTAATGAAGCAATAATTGACTGGCAATTATAATTTTATCAGATGAATTACCAGAAGAACGCCTCCAAAAAAGTCTACTCCAATCCAGTAATAATAATAAATGGTTGAAATAAAACATTGTCGAGGTATTTTAATGAGGCGAAAAGAGCCAAAAAATTGATCAGTGAAGATCCGTGACGCGAAAACCCGTCAATATATACAATTATAACTTCGGTTCGAAAAAAGCCACCCAAACGGAGCAGAGACAAGAGAACTTTAGACTTTTAATGATGCCCTAGCGGAATCCATCCGATGGATAATTAGTAGCATTGCGTCGAACCCTCGCGTATTTGGAGCATCCAAATGATTTAAAATGTCCCATCACGTCAGATCAGTTAGTATATATAAATATACAGTTAGCCAACTTATTGATAAGTACAGCTCCCTTACTCGGTTTTTTCTTCCTCATCACCCGGAAGACAAATGCTACATCCACTTATCCTTATATACATTTATAATTTACATCATTATCATTATCATTATGTATACAATTGGGTTGAATCCTTTTATACTTAAAAGTTTAAGAGTAACTTATCCTCAACTCCTTAACACGACATTCTCGAGCTCTGTTGAGGCATTAAACTTTTATTTTAACGAGTCTTTAGGGTCTTTAGCGGGCACGTATCGGTGGGAGTTTTAAGTGACACGAAGGATATGAAGGACCGCTTGTTAGATCCCGTTGCATATCATCATCTCGTCTCATCTGATCGGTGCATAGGAGGTGTTGCAAGATAAAAAAATGTACAAATATAAAATATGTTATAAGTCATGAAATATCGTAGGCGTGGTTTGAATTATACAGTGATGATACAAAATACGAATGCAAATTTAAATAACCTAAAATAAGACGCATCAATTCGTACTGTTATGCATCAACGAGTATACCGATGCGGTGATTTGCTTCTAGTGATGTGTAGTAAGGATCTTGGATTTATGATTGGGAATTATTCTGCTTGAATAGGATTTGTTTTACTACAAAATATTTATTACAATAAAAACAAAAAAATTTGGTAAATTCAAATATCATCTTCTTAAGCATTTTTTCAACAAAATTTGATAATAAGGCTTTCATTCAAAGAAAAGATCAATTTTAAGTCTCCATTTTTTTGGAAAATGTGGTGAAAAAAAAAAGAGTAGTCATGGAATTCAAAGAAGTGACAGATTGCCCCAACTTTGCCGTTACTTGCCGTAAATTTAATATTTTTACCATAATCACATCATCCATTTATTGCGATGAATTATATATTTTAAAACTTCTGGTAGAACATTGCGCTCAAGGCATAAAATGTAAATTTAAATATAAATGTAAAATATGTATACTTTAAACTGGAGTATCGGTCGTTGCTCGCCAAGGTCACACAGAGAAACAACAGATGGATGGATAGATGATGTAATAACAACAATCATATAAATAATAATAATAGCATAAAAAATTAGCAAGACACTTTGAATAACATAGTTGAACAGTTGCGAAAGATCCTGTTGGATGGTGATATCATGCAGAAGACGAAAATTGACTTAAGTGCTACTCTATATCGTGTAACGACTCTCTTATTACGTATGATCACAGCGCGTGTCTTCAGACGAACTAGACATTATATTAGTAGAGTAAGATCCACGTACTGTAAATCGGGTTCTTAAAGTCTATTCCATCGTTTTGTATACCTATGTATGCAATACGATGATGATTGGTGATTTTAGGTTATAGAATATGGAATTACTTCCGTGTACGCCTGGACAATTGTAGTTTTGATGCCGAGATCTAGGCCGGATGTTTATTACACTGACCTGCTAGTTTTCATTCTTATTTAACGTGCTTTTTTATTTGTTGCGTTATTTTTCTGGGGAAATTAAAGTTTATGGATTTGTAATTCGGTAAAAAATACGTCAGCTTTTGAAGAGGCTTTGATTTTTGAAAACTTTCTTTTATTGAAAATAAATTACAAACAAGAAAACTAAAACATTATTCATTATGACTAACCCAGAAAAAAAAGTAAATTAAAATAAGTTGTTTTCATACGCTATCATTATCACTCTCTGTTATTTACCGACCACTAATTAAATAATTTCACTTTACCTTAAAAGACCACCAAAATAGTAAAGAAACGCATAATAGCAGTCATAAACAAAATTAATACGTCTTAATCATAGTTTATTGAGAAAAAAAAATAAAATTTTAATTATCTAATATTCTATTATATATCTACCGATAGATCACCGGCAGCTGATTTACAGCTAATCAACAAATTTTTAACGGTACCACTATCTGCTAAAATAAAACATGTAATAAAACTGTCCGCGTTAACAGCTACCAGTAGAAAATTACACATTAGATTATTTATTATACTCCATTAAAAATAAAAAAAAAAATAAAATTGACTGACTCTTAAAGTTTATTATTATTATTAAAAAATTATAATTATTAATTTCGATTAAAATTTTAATCAGTGAGATTAAAAATACTTAACTATCGGGCGGTCTATTGAATTGCAGGCACGCGAGTAAGAGATATATAATAACGATGGAAGACGAAAATATAAAGCAGTTTAATTGCACTGCTAACAGAAATAAAAAGATTAAAAATTGATATCTAACCCATGAATTTTTATTTTATGATTAAATCCGTTGGATCAAAAAAATAGAAGGAAATTTTTAATTTTTTAAACTGTTTAATGGCTGTGATATCACCCCGCGGTTGTTCGCGAAACATTTCTCGTGACAACATTCCTTTTACCCTTTAACGATCTCACGCACATCCTAACGACGCTCGTTAAACTTAATTGATATAGGAAGTGTTGAGTTTAAACGGGAGAATAACGCCATAAACTTTTACAGAAAGATCGGATTTTTTATTGCTTATACTTATTTTTTAATAATAGATATATTTAAAGAACCTACTCGTCGACTTGGACTTACGACTACGACTGAAATAATTATTTAGTACGAGTTATATGGTCTTTTGAATATTTAGAAATTTAGTAACAATAAAATTATTAAGATCTTTGCTGCTCAGTCTGTTAAATTATTGCGGGTTTTTACGGGTTGAGTTTGTTTATATTTATATCACCTGGCATAGTCAACAGGTGGGTAGCGTGACGTGAACATAAATGTCAAATATATATGCCTGCGATTATAAATTTTTATCGTTGAATGTGAGTTTATAATAATTCTTTAATATGCAAATGCTATAAATTATTGTTCCTTGAGTCAATTATTGGTTTTTGGGATAAACACGTAAAAAATGTAAAAAAAGTTCACTAAAAAAATAATTTTTTAAATTCTTTTTCTACTGACTAACAAACGAAACTAATTTACCAAAAATAAGACTAGAATTTATTCCTCAGCGGTAAGCATTTACATCATTAGCTATCATTTAAAAAATCATATCCGTAGTTGTATAATAACTTCGAAATAAAAAGTGGCCTAGTCTCTTCAGACAAATCTAATTAGTCTGGAGGTCACCGGTATAATTATAAATTTATTAGAGACGAAACTCGTTTAGCATACAAACATAAATAAGAATATTCGCAATTACATAATCTCATAGTTAACGGTTGAATCTCCCATAGTGTCTGATATTTGATAGATATTTATTGCATTACCAAAATCGAAATGGATAAAAAATTGTTAAGCCAAAAAGCTCATCCATTAAAATAACAAATTAAGTAATCTAGCTGGTTTTATTTCCCTACTGGCAGACTGGGATATGGATCATTGTCCTCTGACCTGGGATTTTATTAAATCACGTTAATTATGGAATTTATTTCGCATAAATTAATAATATATTATGTTGGTATTGAATAAAATATAAATTAATAATAAATATATTGCATACGGTACATTTAAATTTAGAATATTTAAATATACATTTTTTTTTGCGATCATGAAATGGTGTAGGCCTACGCCATAAGATTAAACTCGGATTTATTTGTAATCGAACGTGAATTATTTGATCAAGTGGCTCATTACTCCTTATCATCTACGAGATACATAGGATTTTTTTTAACATGTTTAAATTAATCGATGAAAGTTATTTAATTTAAAAAAATTCATGAAAGCTAATATGGTAATTTTATTTTTTGAGTTTTTATTTCGAGACTGTTAATATCGGTATTCTGGATTAATTATCATTCTTATTGCATTACACTGGGATTTTATTGACCACAACGGTTAAAACTTGAAATTAAAACACAGTGACTGATTTAAGATTTTAAAAAACTGGTTTTTTATTTTTGTTAAAAATTTTTTTTTTTACTTTTAAGCGGGAATTTTTAAAACAAAATACATATATACTAAGAGTTGTGTTATTATCCAGTATGTGTATGCTTAAAAACCGCTTGAGAAGAAATAGTAGACGTTTCAAAGTGTCATAGTCTAAGAAAACATTTCACTCGTCTGAAGTGTCGTGCCTTCTATTAACAAGTACTGCACGTGCACACTCGTCTTGTTTCGCAAACACTCGGAATAAAGCGTCAAGAACAAGAACTTTTGTTTATCTACAAACACCTCACGGCTCATAAATCCCAAATTTAGTTTTTATCACATAATATATATACTGTTTTAAACATACATTCACTTTTATTATGAATTTCCCGTTGATTAATTAACATGCTAATTACGCGGAATAAGATTTTTTTGATGAATTATTAATATTCTTCTCAAAATAAAATAGTATTAATTTCGGTATTTAATCAGGATTAACGTTTCATTTTTTTTTTATATTTTTATACATCTTTCGATACTATTTTTTAATGATTTACAGTGTAAAAAATTTTTATAAGAACGGTTCTTTGACATTTTTTAAATATCAATAAAAATTTTTTTAAATATCAATAATTTTTTTGCAATTAACAAAAAAAAAAAATAAATAAACAGTGATAAAAAATCGAATAGAAGTGATTGGTAATGATAATAAAAAAAAGCACCTGTCAGACAAAAAATTAAAATTTAGCATTCCAGCTCATTTGCTAACCAACCGCGAACTCATCAAGTTATTTTCGCCTGGTTCGGGCCATATAACCGGTGGCCACATGTGGTCCCGGTATTTCCTCTTAAACTTTTCTCAATTTACGGTTGCTGTTGAGGACAAAAAAAAAATAAAATATCAAATAAGAAATTAAATAAGAAAAATTTTTAGTGGATTTATAAAAACCGAGTAAATAAGCAACTTGTTTTTGTAATTAGTTCCCGGTGTTACGTTTAATATTCCAGGGTCCAGCGGTTTCTTTTAACTTCTCTCTTGAATTATTTATAACCAAGTTGATCCGTCCCGATGAAACAACGTTTACTTGGCCAATCAAAATCATATCAAAGCTCCCATATTATGTCTGCACCTTAAATTTAAATTATTATTTGTAGTTTATGTCGCTTCCCATCAATATATTATGACATGAGACGTATAATGAGTGACATTAATTGATGCAGATCAAATTTATATACAGGTTCGCACATTTTTATCGCACGTGTAATAAACTCACAGGGCATTAATTTCATGTATCAAATAACTCATTTTGTTATAAAGCAATGATGCTTTCTTATTTATCGTTTAAAAAGTTATTTTTCACAGGAGAGTAATTTATATGAAAGCAGAGTAGAGTGGAGGGATATAAATAGCCTGAGTGAGGAAAAGAAATTGTCAAGGGGGTTGTCGCGGTGTCCAGTAAGTGGATTCGTGAAACGAGATCCAGTTCTCCAATTTGATCGGGAGTGTCCATTTTTTAATTTTTTTATCGGGAACTTGTCACGCCCGGACTAATTAATGAGCCATTTTTTGTAACGGAATTTAAGAGAAATTTTGAGGCTCTTTATCCAAAGGTTTTTATTTAAATTTAGAAATTTTTGAGGATGATATATATCATCACTTAATAATAAATGAGTTAAGTTATCTTTGCATTAATATTTTATTTTTTACATTACGATTCTTTAGAAGATAAAACAAAAAAAAAGATGAAAAATTGAATCCAAATAAATTATTGCTAATTAATTCAATTAAACCAGTAATAAAAAGAGTAAATAACTTTAGCAATCCAACATAATAAAGTAATTAAAATAATAAAATGATAATAATCAATAGATAAAAGTATCAATCGAAAATCTGATATCTTAGAAATAAGCACGTGCCAGTAGTACCAACAACCCAATTAAATTGACGCCTTAAATTACCCGATTTCTCGGTGATCCGCGGGGCTATTAAAGTCTTCTCACAACTTAGATATAGATACTCACTTCTTATTTTTTTATTATTATTATTATTGTTATTACTATCTACATCTATCTCTCATAATATAACAACATATCTATGCGTTTTACACACACGGTTTAATTTACACACATGAAGAAATAAACAAGTTAAGAACTATATAAAAGCGTTTGCGGTAAGAGTAAACAGGATAAGACTAAGCGCATCTTGCGTGGAAAATATTTCCTCTTATTACACTCACCGAGCTCCACTCCTCATCAGCTATACCACGTACACGGTAATAACACTAACTACGACAACTTTAATACAATAACAGTAACCATCAAGTCAACACAGAACGCGTGCGCTAAAATAAAATAAAAAATTATCAGATTTATCACCTGGCGACTTTGAGACTCGTTTATTTTTTTTTTACTTTTTTTTTTATCTTTACCCGTAGCTCAGCTAAATTTTTGCATATAATACTAGTCTTTAGTACTCTTCGTGACCACCCGTTTAATTTGATACCTTTCAATTTTTAACCAACTGCTAATTTAAATTACCATTAGGTTTATATTTAGATTTAGATTTATATTTACCGGAGGTGTCATGTTTACTTTCTCATTTTACGCGAAAATTAAACAACCTTTGATGCAATATATTTCAAAATTTTGCGGTTATTTTAATGCCATTCACCAAGTAATTCCTGATATTATTGTCAGAGTAACTTGGGGAAATTATAGGGGAAACTTCACAGGTCGCCTGCTAGATGGCTGCGTATCGCTCTGTAATTTCGCTAGTGAAATTATTATATTAAGAACTTAAATATTAGTCATTTATTGTGTTTAGTAATTTTAGTTAGTCTATGCAAACAGGTTTCTTCTAAACCGCATTGTGAAATCAGTACTTTTCTATGTAATTGTATAAGCTGACAAAAAATTTAATTGATCCAAAAGAAAAATTCTTGAACTATCGTTTTTTGACCTCAAAAAAAAAAAAATAATTCGTTTCAAATTCAATTGCATAAAATAAAAAAAATAAATTTTACATTAAATTCTTACCCACTTAGCGTCTGCATAATGAAAAAAAAATAATTTTTATAAAAGATGATTCGTATGAAAATTTTTGTCCTTAAATTAAAGAAAAAATCTTGGACCGGAATTTTTAACCTTTCAAATGGATTGATAAAAATAAAAAATGTATCGTATCATATTGACATTCAATAGCGACTGCACTTACAGTGTAATCTTGAGTTATCAAAAATAAAATTTAATTGAAATTTTTCGTTCAGAAAATTATATTAATAATATATAACGGATATTGTGACCGGGTATTAAATGTGTATTTTAGGTTAAAGAGAGTCGAATAAATGAAGAATAAAAAAATAAAAAAACCTTGTGATAAATATTATATTGCTACAAGATACTACAAAATGATTGTGACAAATGAATCACGGTAGATTCGAAATAAAATGTAATGTCAATACGCGGACATCCTCATCCATTATTCAATCGTACTTTTAGATACTCGACGGTAGATATAATACTGTACTGAGCTACTATACTGCATTCTCAATGTTTGTTGGATTGGTTCGGATGCTGCAGCATGCTATGCACAATACAGCCGCAGTACAATTTGTGACAATCGATCTGAATGATTTATTACGCTGGCGTGTGAGTCGGTTTTCGCGATTTACAAATCCCGAGTAAAGGAATTCATTATTTTTCTTCAGGATGACAAACGACAAGTTAGACGAGAACCTTGCATTGAAATTGACCATTCACGATATCAATTTATTCATGTAAGAATTCATTTTTACTCGTACTGTCTACCTGCTACAAGCCCGGTGTCACAGATTCCGTTAATAATTTTTATAATACCGATGTTATTACTCTACAAGACTAGACAATTCGGCCAATAAATTTTCTAATCTATTGATCTATTCTAATAAATGTGGAGATATATATATTTTTTTTTTTAATCTAATGTATAACTGAAAGAACTACTAACCAAATAAATATATAATTTACATTAAAAAATGCAGCATATTTCGGAGAAGGATTTTAGTACATACTATATGGTGAATTGTTCACTTGATGAAGTTTACAAAAGTCCTTCAAAATATAATTAAGGGTAAAAGCTGATATGAAATTTAAAAATTGATATTCAAAAAAATTTAAACAAATTTGAATCTTTTTTAGCAGATAAACCCTTTGAATTTTTTTTATAAAAGAAAAAAGTCTAGATTAAGTATCGTATTTTTTTAACTGAAGGTAATTGTGATAAAGAACTAATTTAAAGAGAATAACGAGTATATTATTCAGCTTTAATGACATTATTTAATTCTGAAATTTATTGTAACTCTCCACAATAATTTTTATAAAATTAAATTAAATGACTGGGTAGTAAAATGCAAAATGAGTCTTAAAAAATCTCTCAAAACATCGTGAACGTGCTCGTAAGAAATATAATTACAGATTACGAGGAGCATTTAAGAGTTTTTAAGCACGAGAAATTTGGTGGAAAAAAAGACAGATAGTATAGATGGACAGAGGTAACTTGAATTCCGATGGTTCTTTTTTTAAATGTAATACAATATAATATCTTATTTAAAGATTCAAGACCGAGTAAATCCACCGTAAAATCAATTGTGAAAAGTACAACAGCATACTTTGATTTGATTAATACATTAGTGTCTATTAGTCATCCTTAGACTGTTACTTAGTCTAAATTGAAGTTTTCCGACCGTTAGAAATTTTTTTCCAAATTTAAAATCAAATTGTTATGATAAATATATCTATCATAATTATTATAAACTATTATAAATATCAATATTTATCTATTGACTAAAAATGTACTTATTTATTTCAGTATTTATATTTGCATAAATCATTGGTACCATTTTCTAGTTTAAGATCTATCTGAGCTTATTATGACGGAAAGGCGCTAACAACCTCGCAACTTGTAAAATTAGTCTTTATCATCGTAAACATCGCGTCAAGAAAGTTTTTTCATAACTTTATATGCACATACTTAAGTAAAGATCTTTCGATAGTAAAACAAAATTCAATTTGATATTTTTTTTTCATTCAAATTTGAAAAGAAATTTTTTTCAATGTTTTTCCAATTAATATTTATTAGAAGTTTTATTTTTTTATAAAGACAATCTCATTAGTTATTTTTTTTTAAGATGAAATGAACTGGAAAAATTTTAAAGATAGGAACATATATTAATATAATTTGAAAAACAATCTCGAAATTACTTTTTTCAATATTAGACTAGTTTAAATAATTAAATCCTCAACATTAACACTTATCTAAATGTTTTACTATTTTAATTTGAATTAGATAAAACATCAATTTCTTTTTAAGTGATACTTAAAAATCTCAAACTTTTGGGATGTCCCAAGCTTTTAAAACCAAAATTCAGGTTACATTAATTAGTACTATGCTTGATATACTAATCTATATAATTAAGAAAATAATAAAAAATGTATACAGTTATATTTTTGTTTTGAAATGGGTTTCTACAGATAAATTTGGTATTAGAAAGGCTTTGACATAAATTTAGGCTTTTTCACGATTATATAAATTATTTTGGTGACAGCCAATTTCTTATGTTAATTATTCGGAGCAGTTTTTTATGATTAAAAAATATCAAAAAATCTTTGAGCCAAATTTTTTTATCACAATTCGCACTTCTCGGCAGTCTCAAAGTAGCTTCTAGTTGTTACTTTAGAGAATTTAACAGTAGAAATACCCGTTTGAAGAGGTAAAATCGTTTTTAAATTAATCACCAGACTTTTGATAAAATAAAAGTTCTGGAGTATTAGTATATAAATAACTTATTCATAAAAGTAACTAAGTATAATAATGATAACCAGTAATCGGCAATCGTGAATTAAAATCTTGAGTAGAGACGAAAGACAAGCTGTGTTCTTCGTTATCATACGATCGCGTATCCATAAATCCGAATATACGTACGATAATTCTGTGAAATCGCGTAATCTGTGCTAGGACTTGTCGAAGGAGTTGTTTTTATTATTTTTATATTTTAATTGAAAGTTTTATTTTAGTAAATTCTTATGAGGATTCTAACTGCGTGAAAGGTGTAAATTATTGCGCTCGTGGTATTAACTCTTCAAAATATTAATATAAACGGTTAAGTTTTACGAGTAATCAGAAATAAAATCGCTCGTTAAATTTTAATATTCGTTATTTATTTACAAGATATTTAAAATAAATTAATGATCTAATAAATAAATTTTTTATAAATAAATAAATAAGAAAGTATTAATGGAATGTTTTATAATTACTTGTTAAGTAAATATTAATGATCTTGGACTCAATTATTAAACGATAAATATTAAGAGTAAATAAGATATATGAATTAATAATAATAATGAATATAATTAGTAAAAAATGTGAAATTTTAATTAATATTCGTGATATGTGAAAGTAAAATCAACATCTTACAGTAAGCCTTAGATAGAATAATTGGTACAACAATATTTATCTTTATTTTCCTATGAACATTGAACATTAACCCTGAACGGCATTGAATATTTAATACGGCTTGGAACAAACCAGTAGCACACGCGTGACATTCCAGAAAGTCATGAAAGCAAAGACTTTACTCCTTACTCCTTCTACTATTCGATCTTTTAGTTATGTATGAACGATTCCAGAAAACCGTTCTTTTTTGTCGTTTTTTAGCTTTGCATTATTTCCCTCCCTCACTACCGCTATGCGCAGCGTCCTTTATAAACATATATATGTGTATGTATATTTATATAACCATTCGGCGCTTCTCGCTTCGACGAAGCATTCGATAAGGATGTTGGAATGGCAACAACCATCATTTTTTTATCCCGTGAATTCTAACCTCGGCATACAACCTGCGAAGTTTTTTGTTATTGTAAATTGTCTAATTTACTATGAAGAAAAAAAATTTTCAATAATGATAATAATAATTTTTTAAAAAATGCCGATTTTTATAGTATAAATTTCATACTCGTACAAAGGTAAAAATTTTACAAATTGAAAAAATTTTCAAACTTGCATCAGAAAAAATATTAATATTTTTATCTTAAATATTTTGAACATAGAAATGTTAACTCAAACTTTTTTTGATGCAATGGTGAAAAATTTTTTTCCTATATAGATTATAAATTAATTTCCATGATTGTTAATCACTGAAATAATGAATGAAAAATAAAACCATCTAAATGAATGCATACAATGTAAAGTAGTATCAGCCATGTCTTGATCGCGCATTGAACTCGTTCCTTTAATACAATATACCAAGAAAATGAGTCTAATGCCCGAGGTGGTCATACCCCCATGGAAATTCATCGAGCCGTAATAATCTTAAACCCCCAACTATGTTATAATAATGACGCATTAATTAATATTTATAGTTTAACCACGTGCCCATGACGCCTAGCTTCCTCTGCATAATTTTTTATATTCTTTCTTCTATATTATATATATTTTTATCCATTTTACTCGACATAACATAACGCGGAAATAATTTAAGGTTAAAATAAAAATACTTTTTTTTTGCAAAAAAATAAATAACGCGTAAAGACCATCGGGAATTAAAAGCAATTACTAATTTGTTACATTGAGTTATTTTTCCAATTGTCGATTATGATTACGAATTATGAGCAGGATATTTTTTAATTAACAATTAAAGTTCACGATGACTCGATAGTACTGTTGCAATTGACATTTTGATTTTAATAATAGTAATAGTGACGATAATAAAAGTTATGATAAAATTGACACGGAAGTTGCGATGGTCAGTAATATCTTCCATATGGTCAATAGCGCACGGAACTCTAGAGTCTGCGTCAGATGTTTGGTTTTGTTTGCAATTTTTTCTTTCTTACTAACAAGAAAAACAAGAATTTTCTTAGCATTCAAATTTTTTATCAAACACTTAAATAAATATCTGTTAAATATTAATAAGTATTTGTCAACTGTTAATAAATAAATGAATTTATTAACAGTTAAAAAATTCTTTTATCAGTTTCCTAAAAAATATTTTAAAATAACATTCAAAGTAAAAGTTTTATCGCTTGCAATATTTTCTAGGCGTAAAAATTCAAAAATTTAAATAAAAACTCACTAGATAAATTTGAATATAAAATTTCTATTTATTTTACCTTCTTCCGCGGTATAAATAAATAAAATATGAGTATGTATAATATAGATATAGTATTATAAACATAACGATAGAACAAAGCAATCTCTCTCTATTCTACTTTTTAAACGTTAGTGCAAAGTATCTTCATCCTTGCTACTATATTCTTTAAATTAACAATTAGCAGTGAAAATACTATATCAGCCTGTAAATTATTAAATAATCGACCGAAAATTTTCTCAAGGTGAAATTCTCACTTAAACTTTCGTTACAGCTTAATATCAAAGTTAATGAGATAATTAAATAATTAGATAATTTTATTTTATTTATTTTCACATAACTTTTTTTTTTCTTAACATATGTGTCGTGGGATTTTTTTAGAGCAGATTATTTCTCCGTAATTGTCGTACTATTTTCATGTATAGTATAAAACCATCTCGACAAATTAATTACTGTCCCAATTAAGCGTCATAGTTATTTATAAGTTTTAATTTAGAATAATTCGCATTATGTATTTACATTTTTATTATAACTACAACTAATTATGATTATGATTTTTAATTATTTATTCAGTATATATAAGGTGAAAAATCACTCTGTAATTAATGAGTTAAAATTATTCGAATATTGTATAATTAAATGAAAATTACGGAAGTATTTACATTTGCAAGTACAACAGGTGTCTTATCGACGTTAGTACTTGTTGCAACTTTTTAACTACTATACACATAAAATCATACGTTGCAACAAGTGTCAAAGCAAACGACCGTGACATATTACAATGTCGATATATGCTTGTTATTATTATTACATGTATGTTTGAAGATATTTTTAGATCTTCTAAGTACTTGCAAACTTTACTTTAATTTTATTTAAATGTATATTTATCTACATTAAAATAAAAAATTTTAAGTATAATAATAATACTAATAATAATAATTATAATAACTATAAATATTTTTTTTTATTTTTTAAACTTAAAAAGACAAAAATTAAAATTTTTTTTTCTTCTGAGAAAATTTTTGAATTCGGAATTTAATCTAAAAAAATTAATTGCACCAAAATGGACTTAACGATGTTGGAATAGAAATAATAAAACAATTCATCGAAGCAAATAAAATAGGACATAGTCGAGAGTTTAAAAGAATGAAAAGTATTTAAACTCTCGCGCGTGCAGATCGTGAAAATTTACTGAGTAGTACATGATGGTTAATGTTATTATTATACACATCTAAACTATTTACTTATGTGTGTATGTCATAGAGATGAAGATGAGTTGATCATAGTTATGAACAAAGTAGGCTATTACCTACTTCACTATCAGTCTCATCTAGTTTGGGTTAGCGTCATTGTCATTAAATCTATCATCGCGATCAAATCATAATGATAATTTACGATTTATCAATGTCGGTTGTCGGGAAAGGAAATTATTTATCAGTAATATTTCCACCGTAATTCATATGATAATATGTATACATTCGCTCGTTTAAATAAAGCACCGATACTCAGTAATAGCCGGTAATTTGTTGATTGATTGCGGGGTTGTCTTTTCAGTCGTTTTATCAAGGTTTATCTTGTCTCCGCATCTATTACATCATTGCGGGAGAGTTGAGGAGCAAAAAGAGCTGAGAGTAATTTTATATATAAGTTTAAGATCGAGAGGAGTTGTAATAGAGTAAGAAGCTAGTAAGGATTGAGATTGAGAGATCAAGGGTACTAGAACGGAGGTGTGTCGTTTACTAGTTCACAATTTCTCTTTTAATCTTCTTCCTTTACTTCCGTTCAGTTTTATCTATTTTCATCCGGTTTGGTTAATCGGTTATAAATTAGATCAATTTATCAATTTTTACGTAGTGAATTTGTCACAAGAAAATTTTAAATAAATTAAAATATTTATAGTTGTAAAACTTTTGTTTTATAATTCTTAAAATTTTAATGTTTAAAATTATTAATAAATTTTACTGCAATTTTTATCATTAGAAAAATTATTAATTGTAAAAAATTTCACCAACTCTTTCAAAAATTCATTAATTAAATTTTTTTTTATATATTAAAAACCTAAAAAAAATTATAAAAAAATTTGAAAAAAACTCACCTGACAATTTCACAATTTAAAAGTTTACAAGGAAATAACTTCCATTACCATACTTTATTAAAAACCACAATTAATTACACAATAAATAAATAATTCACATCACAAATCAAGCAACTAAATAAAAAAAAAAAAAAAAAAAAACAATAAAAAAAATAACAACAATGTCACAATATTGACCGTGACATTGTCCCGTGACACAGAGAATAAAAATAAGGTGGTTGATCTTGTGAGCAAGGTGGTCGGGTAGTTTGTGTCAAGTGTCTGGGGGAAGACTCACCGAGTCTTCCGAATGCTGGTATAACCGCGACACTTTACCTACCAGTACTCATCTCACTCCTCTTTCTTTTCCTTATCCTTTTTTTACCTTCGTCCTGTCCTCTTTCACGCTGTACACATGCATGCCCGCCACTGGTTTAATATAATACAAACTCCCCCACTTTCATTCCGTCGGCTGCACATACAACAAAATACACTCACACATTCACCAACTAAACTCTTAACTCTCTTAAAGTTAACTTACACCTGTAAGTATCACATCTGTTATTTCTCTTTCTCTTTCTTCACTGACATGAGTCTGTTCCTCTAGACTCAACGTATATTACAACTCAACACATCACAACTCTTACCTGTGTTGAATTAACGCGAGTTTGCGCGTTACTTGTTAATGAAATCATCCCAATAGTGCAAAATAATAAAATATTACCTGTTGTATTATCGCGGCGGCGTATTCATTCTTATTTATTACTTGACATGCGCTCGGTTAATACAATTGATTTTTGACTCACGTCAATCAGTTTCGTTTATCCATTGACACCTCGAGCAAGTGTATTTTTCTTTCTAAAAACTTATGAAGATTATTAATTTTGGTAAAGTATGAAAGTGGGGTTGCACATATATTCATCCATACATTAGATTAATGATAGATTAAATAAGATTTCCAAAAAATTGAATCTCATAAAGATTTTTGGATTTGAAAATTTCTCAAACTTAAATTTCGACTTTTGACAAAATATTTGAACGCGATGCATTTATTTTTCAAGATTTTAAGGTTTATTTTCACGTTGTGTATCAAAAGTAGAAAAATAAAAAATCACCGAACTTCTACTACTGAATGCATCACATTGATATTGTTGATCACTAGTTAAAAATCTTTATGAAATTCGATTTTTTGAAAATCTTACGAATTTTCATCTTCAATCTGCCGAAAAATAAAAATTTTTGAATACCTTTATTTTTCAATTTTTTACGACTGAAAAAAGGTGAAGCCTCACTTCTATATAATTATTCTAATTTTTGAAATTAATTAATTTTAAATGATGAATTACTGTAAGTTTCATGAGTTGAAGTCGAAGAATATAAATTAAAATTGTATCGATATTTGTAATCATTATTATATTAATAAACTTAAATGGGTATGAATCATAACTCAACTTGATTGATAATTGATCGAATAATTGCAGCCCTCGTGATAATCAGTTGGTGTACTATTAATTATAACATAACGTATTATAAGTATATAAGTGTATATATAAGAATAATAACGCGAGCGAGTAGAGAGTACAAGTGTTGACCTCGGTGTTTGCATGCAATTATCACACACGCGCGTGATGGTGTATTAATACTAAATAAAATAATAACTATTGACGTGACGGCTATAATTGCTACTGATAACTCTGTAATAACTTTATGATTTATTCATACCGAGTTCACTGGTTCGTTTATGCTCAGTTATTATTTAACCACTGGTTCGGTCAATTGAATCGTTGCTTTCATTCATTAATGTGTTTGAATATTTTATTTTAAATGATAAGATTTCGAAAACGTGGCTTTTGTAGTAATACAACAAAAAATGAATATTCAATTGTTGGGTTTTGATTTATTGATTTTGTTTTTCATGTAAATATTTTTTTTTTTCATTTTTTTATTATTTCGTATATTTTATTGAATTTCAGTATTTTAATAACTTATTTCATAATAAAAAAAAAAAATTGAGAATTGGAAAAAATTCTTAAAATTTAAATGTTTATTAACGATTAATTTATTTTTTAATTTTCTGATATAAAACTAAAAGAACCGTATGATCTTGAAAGTAGATTAATTATCAAAAATGAAACACTGACTTATCAGGTCGAATTAGTTAAAAAATTCGTTTATCGGGATCGAAACTATACTTGTTCGAAAAAAATTCTCTTCATACTGAAAGAATTTTCAATTTAAAGCGCTTGAACGCTGCGACTAATTTAATGACCGAGTTAAGATAAGAATTAAGAACCTTTTAGAGAAGGTTTTTTTAAAAATTAAATTATTGAAAATGTTTCATCTTTAAAAGAATATAAAATATAAAATAAAAAATATAAAATATAAAAAAAAAAAAAAAAAGGTAATTTATGTTAGAAAAAAATTGCATTTAATGATTAATAATTATTAATTCACATTTACAATATTGAATGTGAATTATACCCTGGTGTTAAAGGTAACGTGTCATATATCCGTGACAAATTGGCTATGACTTGTGATTATCCAAACTAACGATTATCCGTAGACCAGTAGAATTAAATAACAACAATAGTAATAATATAAAAATGACACAAAGGCGTTGTTGGACGCATGGTAGAAGTTGGATGAATAACGTATAGCACTGGTATAGGGGGAAAGTACTTATATCATGGTATCGTGAACACATACAATATATATATGTATAGTTAAATATGATGTAAAGCTACAGTTAGATATCTGCTGCAGGCAACATGTGGCCAAGCTACTTATACTCTGTACTACACCACCTGACTTACTAGGAAGTCCAGCATAGTTCCGAGTCATACTTGTCATGGCTAAAGAACTTTATCCATCATTACAAATCACAGCCACCTGCACCTACTGAGATTTAAACTATCATTTATCATTAAAATTTTTTTTTATTTCCCTGTAAGAAGTTTAATATTTTTTTTTAAATTTAGGTATTGTTTCTTAACTCATAATTGGCATAAAAGCAATAATTATTTATCTGTTACACTTTCATACCTAGTGAAAAATATATATGTTTAAATAACAAGTCGTGCGATTCAACTTTATCTACAGCAAAATGGATTCTATTGACAAAATGGCGGTACGCACATGCGCCATCGGATTATAGATATTTGATATTACTAGAATAATTTATATCAAATTAGTATTTTGATTGAATAAAAAAATAGTGGTCGAAACATCGAAATATCGAACTAGTAGCAATAAATTTTGGAAATTTTATTTATTTAAAGTCTTTAACACCAAAAAAATTTCCTTTTTTTACAAATGTCTAACAATGCTTAATTCTAAACTATTAATGACTAAAATAAATTAGTTTCAACTATACCATCATCCATATTTCGTTTCCGTTGTCGTCAGTTACTGACAAAAGCGCATGTATATATTATACATTAGTTTCTTAGTGTCGCGAAATCAGTTGTCCTCAGATACAGTAGTCATCAACACAAATACCGAGTAGGAGGTTTTAAGAATCTATGAGAAATTGGACTGTAAATTTTCAGTAATTACATTTAAAAAAAATAGTAACTATTATTGATTACAATACCGAAATAAAGGTTTCCATTGAAAGAATAAAGAGACCACCAGCTTTAACTTCCATCGGCTGCATAGCTCTGATCATCGCGGTTGTAACCAAATTTTTGATACCCCTATCGTATTTATCTTCCCAACCAGACATCCATTGGCTTGTTGCTAGGTCATTTATCTATGGAAATTTAAATTATATTTTTTAATAATTTATTTTTCATTTTCAAAAGCAGTTTATTTTACAAAGTAACTGTGATTATTTAAATTCGTAAAATCAAAAAGATTGATTTAAGCATGTTTTAATATTTACCTGATACTTGAGTTCATTGCCAAATCCACACCAATATAATAATTGTACAAATCCAGCGATTAGATACATAATAGATCTTATCAATCTTTGATTGTCGTGCGGGAACTGATTCATAAGTAAAAGTTTGAATTTAGAATTTATCTGTGTATTTTTCGTTCAAATATTTTTTAGTTGGGTCCAAAAAAATTAGAAATTTTTTTTTTCGAGAGAATTTTTTTTCTGGATTTAGATGTCTCATAAAATTGCCGCAATAATAATGGTAGTTTTTATGAAAATTTTTATACGTCTGCTATTTTTCGAATACTTACCATAAATGCAAGATAACCATTTAAGCACATCAAAAAACTGCTGACTCCAAGTTGGACCAAGAGACTGGTTGTAAAAACACTGTTCAATTGATGAATTATCTGAATCAATCTCTTGTGGTGTTTTATGCAAGTTTTGAACCGCCAATTGAAACAATCGTCAATGCTGTCAATTTCTTTCTCCTCGAAGGCTATGAAATTATGTATTTCCATGTCTTCGTCATCAACTTTTAGTATGCTGAAGTTTTTGATCCTGTCGTAAGTGGATTTTGATACATTCAATGATCCAATGGGCGTGATATCGCTGTTGCAATGCCTGTAATTGGATGATAAGACTTTTAATTGGACAATCGTCCACCTCATCAGTCCCCAGCTGAGGAATTCCAACGCGACTATGGTCACCAGCCCGAATGTAATGTTGTAGGCTTGGATGAAAAACGCCAGCTTGTACATAATTGATTTTGTAGAATCAAACGGGTAGATTGCTCTCACTGGTAGTCCGCCTCTGGTTAAGGGCAGAAGGATGATCAAACCAATTCCCAGGCAAGTTACCGTGTATGACAGTATGAAAAAGTCGAGAGTTTCAAAAAATATGTATTGCTTGATAATTGTCAATACTCCTGAATCTGAAAGTTTAAATTTAGTGTAGACAGAACAAAAATTTACTTTGTTCAAAAAAGCATTCTTGGACTATTCATTCGAGTAAAAAGTTTTCTTTAATTACAACACTTAAATATTTTGAAAAATTAAATTTTGAAGGAAAATATTTACATGAGCCTAGTTATTTTTTATTGTGTACAAAAAATAATTTTGTAAAAAAGCATACCACAAGATTTTTTGAGAATTTCCACTGGGGTATGTACTTGATTTACTAGTTCTATGAAAATATTTTCTAGCATACGAAATTCATAAGCTTTGAAGCACACCGTGAATGAACCAGCAAGAAAACACCCATCGTCAGCCACGATTATCAGGTCGTTGTAGTTCACTATGATATCTGCGAGTACTGTTAGAAAGTGAAAAATCAGAATCGTCGGATTGAATATTGTCCCAAATGCACTTATGAATTTATGAAAAATCATTGCTGATGAATCAAATGTCCAAATTCCAAATAATCTAATAAGTTGTAAAAATTGAAAAATTATTTAATAACAATAATAAATTTGGAGTTTTCCGAAATTTTTGGTTACCCAAAAATTTTTATAACTACGAAAAGATTCTCTCTTTAAAGTTCAAAATTTTTGAACCAAAAAAAGTTACAAAATCATTTCTAAAAAATGTTTGTAATGAAAATTTGCCACGATAATTAAAACGTAAAAATTTGGCAACTTTCAAATCTTAAATATATTTTCTCTTGAATTTTTTGATGCAAAATTACCTCATGCAATAAATGCATTTGTCCAAGTACTTGCGATGTATTTCGATCGGTCTTTTATTCATCGTCGCTAGTTGTGAATTTTTTTTTTCTCAGAAGAGTCGGAATATAGAAAAAAAAATGAATATGAAGTACAAAGTAGCAATTTAGTTAAATGTTGCAATTTTACCCAGCACTTTTACTTACGCAGGCTTTCTTTTCTTCGTACTCAATTGCTTCCGATGAATAATAAATATTGATTCATATGAACCGCTTATGAATATTTGATAGGGTAATTTTCGCCAGACTTTGTTGCAAGGAGTGTCGGAAAAAGAGTGGGGTTATTTTTTTTTTAGATTTTCAACATCAGTCAACGATAAGCTCTTGAAGACTTCGCTTTGTAAGCGTTTTTTCTTCTTTGTATTCACAATGAATTTATATTGTAACAATAACATAAACTACAACAATTATTGAAAGGCTTAAAGACTTTTTTATTTTATTTTCAGATTTTTTAATGTTGTTTTAAATGAAAAATTTTTTAGCAGAATTTACATTAATTACAAAAATCATCGATGGATGTTATGAAATGGCAAAGTACTTATTTTTCAACGTGACGCTCAAAAATTAACATTTGATGATAATTTTGTAAATTTTATGGTCACAAAATTGAAATTTTCGAAAAAGAGGTGAGTTCTTGTCTAGTTTTGAATAATTGAATTTTTTCAAGGGCAATTTTATAAATTGAAAACTATTCAGGATCTCAAAGGAGCAAATCATTTGTTTTCAAAAATACCAGATGAGTATGAAGTATAAAAAATGAAAAATCTTCAATAATTTATAAAATCAGTTTATATATATGTAGGTATGTATTGACGAAATAATTATAAAATTACAAAAATTTATGAATTAGCATTAATTTATTCCGTCAACCAATCATGTAAGTCGAACCTAATTTGGTATCATAGTCAAGAAGAATATCATCACTGAGTACGATTTTTTGACGATCTGAAGAAAAATATAAAATTTTGGTAAATAAATTATAAAATCAATTTAAACAATCAATTTTTTTATTTACTTCGAGAAATGTTGGCATAGTGAATTGGAAAAGACCAATAGCATTAAGTTCAATCGGTCGCAATGTTTGGGCCATTGAAATAGTCAAAGAATTTTTAATATTGCTAGAAAGTGCATTTTCCCATCCGCACAACCATAAGCTCTCTGTTAATGAATCGGCCTGGAAGAAATTTTTCTTTTTAATTTGATTTGATTTGATTTTTTCAATCAGTTAATTGTAATATAAACTTACCGTGAAAATCAATTCGTTACCGAACCAACACCAAATAAATAATTGTGTGAACGCTACTACCAAGCCAGCTACGAATTTGATAATATATGAGCCTTCATTCATGTGCTGCAGTAAATAGAAAAAGGCGATAAACAGTTTTCGATCATCAAGCACTTTGTGATGCTTCACATCATGAAGCGTGCAGAAATTATTTTTTAATTTTAAGATATTTGTGTATGATAAATCATATACTTTTCCGACTGGACAAAAGTTTCTGTTTTGAGTATTAATTTGGCAACCCGTTCAAACTTGATTGGTATAAACTATCTTTTATTATAATGTCCTGTAGAAGTACTGGATGATAATATATTATGAATTCAAAGTGATATACAATATTAATTCTTAAGAAAAGAGATTCAACAGTATTGAAAACATTTTTTTATTCAAGTATCAAGAAAAATTTGTTTGAAATGAAAACTGTGGTGCAAATGTAATACTCAGAACAAAAAATTATTTTTTCCTAATATCATCGATATGTTCTTAAATTCATTAAAATCTCGTTAAAAAACAATGTTAATGTCAATAACGAACCAAAATCAGTTGAATCCCATTCATGCAAATCATACTTGTACTTGCAACAACTTGGATCAGCATACAATAACTGAGCGTGCTGCAAACGTTATTGGCAATTTCTATGAGCTTTTGATGCTGCTTTATGCACAATTTGAACCTCTCGGTAAAGCAATCAAGAGTGTAATCATTTTTTTTAGTATGTTCTGCTTCGAATGGTATAAAAGTTTTGATTTTTGTACCGGTATGTTCGTCTGTACTGGACACACCTAGCTTGTTGAAAGACTTTGTATTTGCGAACAAAGACCTCCGATACAAAGTGCTGTCACATTTTTGGTAATTTGATGATAAGACTTTTAGCAGAACTGTTGACCATCTTACAAAAGAAGTTCCCAAAATATCAATTCCCAATATTGTTATCAAGCTGCATTCTATGCAGTATGAGTGATAGAAGTACATGATTTGGTGAATCGGGGTTTCGGTAGTGTCAAAAGGATACGCTGCTCGTAGAGGTAACCCAGTTTCTGTTTTACGACCGGCCATGATTCTTGATAGAGCCAGTAGTAATGTAACCGAAAAAAAATATTTCAGAGTTGTATTTTCTTGTCGGGCTGTAGATGTAAGTAATTCGTGGACCCCTGCGTCTGAAAAATTACAGATTACTTTTCAAATTTATATTTTTAGAATAATAATTTTTACATTCATAAATCTTTTAAACTGAAATCGTAAATTTTATATACGCTGTGTGGATGTATCTCTTTCGCAACTTTTAAACGGTTTTACCGATCGAAAGGCGACATAGTGAATACGAAAATTGGACACTTTAAAGACAATAATAATTTTTGCTTACCATTTGATTGTTGTATCACATCAAGTAGAGAATAAATTTCATTGATTAGATTCATTATTTGATCATACTGAACAAAATAACAGCAAGATTTGGAAAACGACATACCGGTACCAAATATGAAACACATATCATTAGTAACAATCGTCAAATCATTGTAATTTTCAACAATGTCTCCTATTACGCTTGTAAATAGCAACGAAAATAACGTGAAATTTCCCACTCTAAAAATGGGATTTAGTATTTTGAGTATTATTGGCGCGGTATTTTTAGCCGGCCAAACACCGGAAAATCTTAAATTTCAAAAATTATTTATATTTGCAGTCAAAAAAATATCAATTATGTGTAAAAAAAATAATTCTTAACCTTACGATCTTTTCACCAATGTTAATAACTTTACGATGCATTTTTAACACCAAATATACCAATCAAATTATTTTCATAAAAGTATTAAAATAAATTTATAATTTCTCTAGCAAGTCATCTGTTCTCAGAAAAATATACAATTTATCGCAAAGTAAAAATAGATATCATGAAATGATTCAATCTCAATATATTTCCTACAGAAAAATAAACCTTCGATATATTATTAACCTACTGTGTAATTATGAAAATAGAAACAAATTACCTTTAAGTGTAGTAGCCGTAGCTTTACTTCAGAGAAATAAAGTTCTACCTAATATTTTATAGATTTAGACTATAATTACCTATCGCTTGCGTGGTGTTAAGAATAAGCTCGCGAGGGATGGATAATTTTTTTTCATTTTATTCAAAACTATCCACAGTAATACCTGCAGAGTATTAAAGTGTGTTTTGTTGAATACTATTATCTATTTATACTTCCTTTTATTATTTTTGTTTTCTTTCTTCTCTTCATAAATAAATGACATTATTAGTAGTGCAAAAATCGGTTATTTTAAATGAAAATATGCAATTTCCAAAAATTTAATTATCAGCAATTGTCTAGTTTGAAATGATTAAAAAGCTTTAAATTCAATGGGTCTCACTGCTTGAATCACTGAAAATAAAATGAGATTCTTCAAATCATTAGTATACATATTTTCCCATCCAGACATCCATTGATGGTGCACCAGCGTTTCATTCTGGTTTAAAACATCCGTAAACCTTTCTAAGCAGTAAGTTTTGAAGCAAGACTTATTTTAACAAAAAATAGTTATTGTATAAATGAATTTATTGCCATACTAGCACCATAATAGTAACTAGGCAAATGCTGCTGTTAAACCAAAAATAAATCGCGCTAAATCCAATTTGTCAGCTTTATTTTGCATCAATACAATCATTATTCGTTTTTACTAAATTTTAGCAATGTCAAAAATTTCAATAGTAATTAAAATAAAATTTATAGTGAATTTCTTTCACTGAAAAAATAAAATATGAAAGCAAAAAAAAAGTAAGCTACAAACAGATGACGCATTCGTTTTATTTGTGTGACGTATATTGAGATTATCAACAAATATGAAATAATTAAACCCTCATTGGTTAGTATTTTGAACAGTAGTCAGTAATGTAGCCATTACAGTAAAGGTTTGGCGCGTTGGAAAATAGTTTGCACACGACTGAGAACTGTCATTAATAAATGTTGTTTTATTTTCTTCGTGTAGGTATTTTTTGGCACTTATATATCAAGTTGGATAGTACTACCGCTGAATATTTAAACCACTATTTCATTGTGCATTTTGACATAATAACATTGAAAAAATATACCTGATAAAAATATTAATAATTACAATATACATTTTTACGAGATTATTAGTTGATAAATAGAGCTATTAAATATTGAAACTTTTAATCGGTAATTTAAAAGCAGATATTTAAGAATACTCAATCAGAAATGGTACGCTTCAAAAGTATGAACACCGAGTAAGACTTTCTGACAATCTGCAAAAAAATTAAGGAGAGCTTATAATGAAATGAGTATATATTTTTTAAATGGTTACTCTGTTTCAATGATCATTTTCATACGTCAACAAAGGTTGGTATGGTGAATTTGATGAGCCCGAGTGCGTGAAATTCAAGCGGACGTAAAGACTGGATCATTGATATCACCAAAAGGTTTTTTATCCTTCGACTAAATGAATTTTGCCATCCAGATATCCATTGACTGGTTCTTAATGTTTCGGCCTGCTCAACAAATGCGTGTACATGTATAAGATTTTTTTATATCCACAGACAATTATATCTGTAGGGGTAGAAGTTTTTTTTTTGACTTACCATAGAAACAAATTTACTTCCGTACCAGCACCAAAACAGGAGTTGAACGAAAGATGCAAGCAAACTTAATAGAAATCTCACAACTGTTGAACTATCTTTGCCCTTTAAAAAAAAAAAAAAAAAAAAAAAAAAAAACAATTGTTATTAATTTTTATTGCACAGTTAAAAAATGTTCAATTTGGATTACTTACAACAATAACTTGAAAGCCATTTAAACAAATAAGCCCCGTACTAGTAACAACCTGCGAAAGCATGTAGCGACCGAAAATGATGTTGAGATTATCAACAATGGTTATTATTTTCTGATGCTGTCTTATGCACAATTTCAGTCTCTCTTCGAAACAGTCATTGCTGTTGTTATTGACGTCATGATCATGAGCTTGCTCATACGACACGAAAGATTGTATATCAATCTCCTCGATGTCGATATTAATCTTTTGAGAAGCCTCGATCATTTTCGGATAAGAAGTTGAAATAAACATAGATCGTTTTACCGAATTGCTGTCGCAATTTTTATAGTTCGAGCTTATGATTTTCAGTGAAACCGTCAACCATTTCATGAAACAAATCACCGTGAAATCGGTTATCATCACCGCCATCAGATTGAACGTAATGCAAATTGATTCACATAGGTAAATAAACTGATAAATAGGTGGTTTGCTCGTATCAAAAGGGTAGTACGTTGGTAATGGCAGCCCATTTTCTGCTTTTCGGCCAGATAATATTCGCGCTAGACCCATCGTTGACACCAATACGCAGAGAAAATAAAATTCTTTTAATTCCTGGTGCGCTGTCACGTTTATTGTCATCAGTACTTGTGTGTCTGAAAATAAAAATTTTGCTTACATTTTTTTAATGAGTCAGCTGATCATTAAATGATCAAATTTTGGAACGTCACAGTTTTGGACATGAAATAGCAAAATTTTAATTTCTTAATCTAAAAATTAAAAAAAATGTCAATTGTAGTTACCAGTTGACGTATGCAGTGAATCAATGGGTCCATAAATTTCCTCGATAAATTTAAGTATCGTTTCTCGATGGCTACAAAAAATCAAGGCTTTTACCAACGTCATACCCGTACCGATTAAAAAACACAAATTTTCCGTGAACGCCGTCAAGTCTCTGATGTTATTTGCAGAATCTGCCAGAGCGCTCGTGAGCAAAGACAAGAAAATTGTCAAATTAACCAACCGGAAGATATGATGAATTAGTCGGAAAACTGTTGACACGTTTGTTTCAAGCGGCCAAATTCCGGCAAATCTGAAAATTATTCACCGTGATATTAATTACGATACACTAATACTGATTTAATGAAACCAAATAAACCTCAAAATTTTTTTACTCATGTTATTCACTCTGCGATGAATTTTATTCATTGTAGTAAAAATAAGTTTTTAAAAATAGATAACAGAAAATAATGAACTATGTTTTAGTCAGAAAAAAAAAAATGATTGCTTTCCTAGAAATGTCGTGATAGTGATTCAACCTTTTCATTATTTTCTCAAGCTAGCTAAATTTATTTATAAAGTAACAATACGCTGTGTAATTTACGAAATTGAACTAAATAACACATTATTTTTTCAGTTCGGAGATATTGAGCGCTAGAGAATATTCAATATACTTAAACTATAATTACCTATCGACATCGAGACGTCGATGTAAAACGTGCAAAAAAAAAAACGTGGGGGTGAACGATTGTCTTGTGCACCCTTGCGTGATATGTTTCTCATGTTTTACATCATGCTTTACCTCAGTGATATTGCGAGTTTTTATTTTTGAATGAAAATATACTTTATTCATGGGTAAACGTGACAATTAAACATAACAATTATTGGTGAGCTTGGAGATGAGTAATGAATGAGACAAAAATATATAATGATCTGATATGATGAAATTAAAGTTTAGTATTCAAACTGATTAAATTTGGTGATTCAAATAGTTTAACGAGTCTATTGTTTCATAAATCGGAGTTATTAAAATCGTCGTCATCGAACTTCTATTATTCTGTGAACTGGGTCAAAAGAACTAGGATCGAGTATGAGCTTTTCACAACCTACGGAAAAAAAAATTTAGACAGTTTATGTACGATTTGAGACTAAAATCTGTGGATTGTTTAAATTTTACTAAATTAATTAGTTAATCAGAAAATTAATGATAAGGATTGAATGACTCTTACCGATAGAAATGTAGGCATTGATAGGTTGAACAAACCAACAGCTTTGAACTCTAGCGGTTTCATAGTGGGAATCATCGAAAGAGTCACTAGGTTAGTTAGCTCATTTCTGTCCCCGAGGTCGTGTTCTCGAGCAAATTCTTCCCAACCAGACATCCATTGATTGTAGGTAAGAGTGTCCGCCTTATTATTGAGACAACAAACTTTTAAAACTAGATTACTTTAGCGAATAGTTGTTGAGAATTTGTTGATACTAATTATCGTCAGGTTAAGGTTATATACGAGCTATCTGATTCAACAGTGATTGCTCGAAAAACTTACCGATGACGATATATATCACCAAAGTATTGAAATTAACTTACGACAGAGGTGAATTGATTTCCGTACCAACACCAAAAAAACAATTCGGTAAAGCTTAATACTAAGTATGATAAAAATTTAGCAAGATCTGCTGGATTTCCTCCTTTCTAAATCAATAAATTAAAAATAAAACGAATTATAAAGAAGCTTATTAATCTTCAAGTAAGTTAAAAAATTCTTACTAAAATCATCTGGTAGCCATTCAGACAAATAATAAAAGTGCTTGTTCCAAATTGTACCAGCATCAAAAAACTCAAAGTTTCATTAAGATCGGAGATCGTTCTGATAAGTCTTTGGTGGTTTTTAATGCAAATTTTGAATCTCCTTGAAAACGAATCCTGAAAGTCTCTTTCATCCAAATTAAAAAATAAGAAATCCTTCACTTCCCAATCGTTATGAGTAATTTTGAGTTTGTCAATTTGATCAAAAGTTTTCATCGTATCAGCTGGGTCTTTTACTACATCTGTACATTTATGTAATTTAATGTTACAGTTTTTAAAATTTGATGTCAAAGTGATCAGTTGAATTGATGACCATCTTATAAATCCTATGGTAGTTATATCCATGGCAAGAACAACGGACAAAAGGTAGATCAAGCAATAATATTGATAAATCATTATAAGCTCATAGTATGGTGATTTGGTAACATCAAATGGATAAACTGTTCGAAATGGTAACGATCCTTTTTCACGGGGAATCAAAAACAAAATGCAAAAAGCAAATAATGTACATAAAACACAAAACCCATAGTGAGCTATACATTCTTCAAAATGGCTTCTCTTTATATTAATCAGTATCCCGCGATCTGGCCATTGCGTAGATAAGATGTATTAGTTAAGATCGTTAATTAGATTTTTACTATTTAAATTTACCAGAGCTCCGTACGAGTGTGTCTATCGGGTCATAAACTTCGTGGATCAGCTTAACTATCTTTTTGTATGAATTCCAAAATTTACATGCTTTCATCACAGCCATAGAAGTTCCGATAAAAAAGCATCCATCATTCCCAACTATTTCTAAGCTGTCGAGATGTTCCGCCACATCACCAGCCACAGCCATTAAAAATGTTATGAAAAATACGAAATTTAAAATTCTGGCAATAGAATTCAGCACTTTCCAACCTGCTTTGGCTGATGACTCAAGCGGCCAAACACCACTGTATCTATAATTATAAATTTTTTTCATTATTCATTCTGTTTAAATTGATATTCAAAGCTCTCGGGAAAAAATTTTTTATGTAATCATATAAAATTATATAATAATGGTTATATAAAATTATGTAAGAGTTTTGGCCATACATTATTTCATATAAATATTAATAATTTTATATGATTTTATATAATGATGTAAATTTTTTTTTTTCAATTACCCGTGTAAAAAAAACTTGTCTTAAAAGGGTCATAAGCTTAGGATACAAGTGCCATATAAAATTGTCATAAAAGTATTCTAAGCATGCCATTAAAGTATTTTAAAATCGTCAAAAAAGTATCCTAAAGTTATCACAAAAGTGTCCTAAAATTGTCACAAAAGTACTTTTTACAATTTTTTTTCTCTGAGTAATAGCGACATCATTTTTCTAAAATCTAAATTAAATTTCGGTTTGGTGTCGTAAATTTGTCATTAAAATATCCTAAGTTTTGTCAAGTTTAGGATCCTAAGCTTATGACTCTTTTAGGACGTTTTTTTTTCTACGAAATAAGACTGCTAAAATTAACAAATTTTACTCCATACAATACTAATTATATTACCTCAGTACTGCCACATTAATGTTCAAAAACTTTCTATGAATATCAATAGGTATCTTTTGCATGATAGAATAAAATTAGTCAATCTGAATTGACTTCAACGCTCCGTAAGTATAATTATCTTTATTGCCACGTAAGCTCTTGAGTTAAAAAAATACCAATGTCCTGTATTTTTTCAAACTGATTTTAAATATCACTCATAACTATTCGCCACACGACATGTCAATTCTCACTAATATATTATGCATACATAATTACCTAATACATGAAAAATGTAATGATAATATTGAAAGATTGTTTTATTACAAACAAGAGGACGTGTTTGAAGAAACTTTGAATAGATAATGAGAGTTAAGTCACTTAAATATGAATTTATTGATCGTTATTTATTTGTCGCATCGAGAAACTTAGTGAGCAAGTGAGTTTAATTTAACTCCTCCCCCTGAAACCACCACTTAAAGTCAAGCGACACGGCTTACACCATTTAAAATTTAATAAAACTGAAGTTCCATTGAACAATCAAAATAATTAAAAATTGTCCTGTAGGCTTATGTAGGTTCATTATTCTGACTCAGAAACGAACTCTTTAAGCTCAAAATAACACAAAACAAATACTTGAGTTCGGAGAGTTATTGAATTTCTGGATTGTAACTGTTTCTCTATTAGTTAAAATTCAGTAAAGTATAATAACAGCGAATATATTTTTCGAACTTGTATTTTTAGAAATATATATAAAAAAAAAAAAAAAAAAAAAAAAAAAAAAAAAACAGGACAATAATACATAATAATAATTAAATAAAATTTACTTGACTAAAAATTAAATGAAACTTAAATTCAATTTTATTTTTCCAGCTATAAGTATTTTATTAATTAAGTGTGGAGTTACGGAGAGTTTAGCATCCTGATCAATAATTCACATGGAAACGAATCGCGTAAGATTTCGACGGAGCCGCGGAATCGCGTGACTTTACCAATTGCGCTATTAAGTAAATATCAAACTGTAATAGTGTGAAAATTATCATCAATTATTGATTATCGTTTAGTTATAATATTAGAAATCTTGGAACCTATAAAAATGTTGAATTCGGAGCCGTCTTATACTTGGTATTTTTTTATTCCAACACTTGCAGTTGTGTTCTTAAGCCAGAAAATAAAATTCAATCAATAGGGCAGCTTATTTTATTCTGAAAATTAAACAAAGAATAAATAAAAAAAAAAATGGGAGCGGACCGGAGAACTCCTATAGCGTCGTATCGTAAAATAGTCGATTGTACTTACAACATTTTTAGGTGTTTTATATTATTTTATAAGCATTGATTTTTTTCATCTGTTACAAGTTTAATATTTAATTTTTTTTTAGAATGTGCGGTGTTTGGAATTTCGAATCGAACAATAAAACAGAGAATGTGTGCAATTTTTTCGTCAAATCGATGAATTGGTTAATTTTGATATCAGTACAACTTGCGTCGGTGATAGAAATTTTTCAAAATTTGGCAAACATTGAAGCTGTTAGTGATGTAGTGGGGTTATTAGCGCCGCTCAGTGTCACAACGATAAAGATTGTCAAGTTGCATACATCTCAAAAAAGAATCTACGAGCTTATTGAATCTATTCACAAGCCTATTGAACTTTTGAAGAATTCATCCGGTAAATTTTAATTTATTTTCACTATTTTTAATTATAAAAAATATTTTTTTTCATTACACGCGTCTGTGTCAGGTTGTTCACGATAATTTTTGAATATTTTTAGTGATTTTTTTTCAATTTTATATTTTTAAATTTTTAATTCGACACCGAAAAAAATTTTATTTTTTTATTAATTGATATAGTCCCCATCGCTATTGTATGTTCAACTATTAGATATTTTTAATTAATTTTTACCGCATCATATTTTTTTTTTTGTCAGAAAACCTAGAATAGCGGAAAAATTGAAAAAATATGTATATAAGAACTTAAATTTTTTAATCCTGATAAATTATTAAAATTAAAATACATTACAGATCTTGGAATATTGACAACAATACGTACAGCAGTTTACCACCAGAATTTTGAATTAGCACTCTTCGTAAGTATGTTGAGTGTCGTATTTTCTTTGGTATTCTTTATATCATTGAAAACATCGGATGGTTTGGCGTTCTTTATCCAGTTTTGGGCAATATTAATAGGCTGTATATGGTTCGCGCTATTCGATCTCCTGGTACTAGGCTTGATAAGATGGATCAACGTTCAAATAGAAATTTTACAAAGCAATTACAGAAACTGTGAACCTGTCACTGCTGAGCGAGATAATTTTTTCATAAATGAGGACACTTACATACAAATTGAGAACTACGAATACTTTAAAGTAACCGAAGGACAGTACAAAATAAAGGTATTTGCTCCGTTTGAAACCGAAGAGATAAATGTTGTCGAAGATTCATTTATTTTGAGACTAAAAACTTGTATCAAACATCACCAAGGAATTATCAACTGCATCGATAAATTCAATGATACATTCAGCCTGACATTGCGTTTTCAAATGTTGACCAGCAACGCAGTCATGTGTTTTTATCTCTATCAAGCCAGTTGGGTACTTAACGTATTTTTTTTTATAAATTCGTCGGCACAGAAAAAAAAATTAATTTAAATCAAGAAAATAATTTTTAAGAACTTTTCGTCTCGATTTGAGTGAAAAAATTGTTAAATTAACCATTTTTTTTTTTTTTTTATACTTGATTCAAGTTATTTTTTTTTAGGGTGCAAATAAATTAAAGTGGCGTTAACGAGATACACATCCTTTTGGAATAAATAAATTAAAAACAAATATTTTTTTTTCAGGCGATAAAACACAACAAAAGTATCATGAAATGTGTGATATTATTTTTTTCCGTGATTACCGAATTATTTTATTACTGTATTTTCGGGACTCTATTGACTCTACAAGGGGAAGTACTTCGAGATAGTCAGTACAATGTACCGTGGCATAATTACCTCAACCGAGAAGTTGGTAATCTCTTGATAATCGCACTGATACAATCCGTAAAACCACTTGAGATAAGAGCTGGTTATTTTTCTGTTTTTTCGGTCAAAACATTTTTGTCGGTAATTTTTATTATTTTTTTCATTAAATAGACTTGACAGTACTCATTCATTAACAAATGAAATGACTTTAATTTTATTGAGCTATAAACTGATTGTTGATTGTCATCCAGGTGCTGCAGAAGGCATCTTCATTCTATGCGATCCTTAACATGGTGATGAATTGAATGCGTTTGATCTCAATTTCTGTTCATCTGGAAGATTTTCATCATTCGATTGATTAATTATGTACAGGTATTGATAATTATGAATGATAGATCATACCTCTTACTTAAAAAATTTTGAGGGTTCCCAGGTCAAGATCAGATTGTTTAACAGGTTAGGGATCTCGAAAGTGTCGCAACGAGTTACGACCTAGTCTTCCATTTCTGTATCTCTTAATGTTGTGCCATTGACAAGGAAGAAACAAATTTTCTTCGGAAAATTGTCAGATCTTTGAAATTATACTCAGCATCTGGCATAGTGAGTAAAATCTAATTATTATGTTATCAATAAAAAGAATGATTAATGAAATTGCTATGAGAAATGAATCATATTTTCAGAACTTAATTTGGGACAATATATTACCTCAGTGATACTGCGAGTACTTGTGTTAGAATAAAAAAATAGTTTATTTATGAATTAACATAACAATTATTGATGTGCTCTGAGATGAGTGATGGTTATTGTATGATTATAATGATTATAATGATTATAACAATGAAATCGTGAACTAGTATTTGAACTATTTAAAAATTTGATTTTAAATTCAAAGATTTAAAATACTAAACAAATAGTCGATAACTCTATAAGCTGGAGTTATTAAAATCATAGTTGTTGATTTTTATTATTCTGTGAACTGGTCTAGAAGAAGTAGGATCGAGTATGAGCTCTTCACAACCTACAGAAAAACAAATTTAGATAGTTTTTGTGCAATTTGAGATCAAAATCTGCAGATTATTTTGATTTTTTTAATTAATTAATTAGTTAGAAAATTAATGATAATGATTGAATAACACTGACCGATAGAAATGTAGGCATTGATAGGTTGAACAGACCAACTGCTTTGAATTCTAGCTGTTTCATAGCGGGAATCATCGAAAGAGTCACTAGGTTAGTTAGCTCATTTCGATCCCCGAGGTCGTGGTATCGAGCAAATTCTTCCCAACCAGACATCCATTGATTGTAGGTAAGAGTGTCCGCCTTATTATTAAGACAACAAACTTATAAAACAGTACTAGATTAATTTAGCGAATAATTGTTACCGATGATAATTATTATCTTTAAAGTATTGAAAAAAACTTACGACAGAGGTGAATTCATTTCCGTACCAACACCAAAAAAACAATTCGGCAAAGCTTAATACTAAATATGATAAAAATTTAGCGAGATCTGCTTGATTTCCACCTTTCTAGATCAATAAATTAAAAATAAAACGGATTATAAAGCTTATTGATCGACTAGTAAGTTAACAAACTCTTACTAAAATTAATTGGTAGCCATTAAGACAAATGATACAAGTACTGGTTCCAAACTGTACCAGCATCAAAAAACTCAAAGTCCCATTGAGATCAAAGATCGTTTTGACAAGTCTTTGGTGGTTTTTAATGCAAAGTTTGAACCTCCTTGAAAACGAATCGTCAAATCCTCTTTCACCAAAATCAAAAAACAAATATTGTTTCACTTCCCAATCATTGTAGGTTGTTTCGAGCTTGTCGATTTGATCAAAAATTTTCATCGTATCAGCTGGCTCTTTTATTATCACTGTGCATTTGTATAATTTAACGTTACAGTTTTTAAAATTTGATGTCAAAGCAATCAGTTGAACAGCTGACCATCTTATAAATCCTATGGTAGTTATATCCATCGCAAGAACGACAGCCAAAAGGTAGATCAAGCAATAATATTGATAAACCATTATAATCTCATAGTATGGTGATTTGGTAACATCAAATGGATAAACTGTTCGAAATGGTAACGATCCTTTTTCGCGGGGAATCAAAAATAAAATGCAAAAAGCAAATAATGTACATAGAACACAAAACCCATAGTGAGCTATACATTCTTCAAAATGGCTTCTCTTTATATTAATAAGTATCCCGCGATCTGGTCATTGCGTAGATAAGATGTATTAGTTAAGATCGTTAATTAGTTTTTTGCTTTTTAAATTTACCAGAGCTCCGTATTAGTGTGTCTATCGGGTCATAAACTTCGTGGATCAGCTTAATTATCTTTTTGTACGAATTCCAAAATTTACATGCTTTCATCACAGCCATAGTAGTTCCGATAAAAAAGCATCCATCATTCCCAACTATTTCCAAGCTATCGTAATTTTCCGCCACATCAGCAGCAACAGCTATTAAAAATGTTATGAAAAATACGAAATTTACGATCCTGAAAATAGAATTCAATACTTTCCAACCTGCTTTGGCTGATGGCACAAGCGGCCAAACACCACTATATCTGTAATTATAAATTATTAGATTATATATAATATATATAAAAATAATCTAATGACGCAGAATGATTTTGTAAATTTTTAAAAACACTAGCAGTTCACTTGCCTTAGAATTGCTACGTTAATGTTCAAAAACTTCCGATGAATATCAATTGCAATATTTTCCATCACCGTAGAGAATTATATATAAGTTTAATGCTATTCAAATTACTAGGAAGTTTACTTATATTTGCTGCCAAGTTAACCCTCGGGGGTGGATAACTGGAATACAATGTATTTCCACTAAAAGAGTTTAACTCTCTTACATTGTTCTTAATATACCGCCCCAACCTCAGAAACGTGTAATTTGCCGATAATTTATTATGCAGAGAATAATTATAAAATACGTGGAAGGTACAGTTGGTGTAACAATACATTTTATGCGTTGAAAGGAGGAAACAAAGAAACTTTTAATATTTAATGAGGGCTGAGACACTGTAAAATTAATTTATTGATCGCTTTTGTGATACTGAGAAACTTTAAGGGTGAGTAAATTTCACTTTATTCCTCCTCTTCAATCTATCATCCGTAGTCATATGAAGTACTTGTATATATTCAGAGCACCGTTGAAAATTATTAACTAAACAAAAGTGACTTACTTCGAACAAATTTCTAATAATTTAAGTTTATTTCACTTAAAATTTTTAACGAGTATCTGACACATTTTACCATTTTTATTTCAAGTTCGAAATTTTTCTAAAAATATTTTCTTATAAATAAAAATAATTTTTTCTAGTCTCAATAAATAATTTTATTGAAAAAAGTGCTAATTGTATTTACTGCTATTTATACAAAGTTGATTACTACTACGTTAATACAATAAGTATATAACTATTATACAGCATTAGGCAAAAAACCAAAATCATTTAAGACTCTTCTTTATCTACAGAAGTCAGAAGCAAGAAAACAGAGTACGAAGTCTTGACAATCTAAACAACAGAGTTTGTTGTTATAACACTGAGCATTGATAAAATCATGAGCAGTTGTTCAATTTTTAATTTTGATTATTAAATTACCGAAATAAAAGTCTCAAGAGTGAGAACAAATAGGCCACCGGCTCTCATTTCCAAAGGCTGCATCGTCTTTATCATTGCAGTGGTAACCAAATTTTTTATGCCGCTGTCATAGTGGTCTTCCCAGCCAGACATCCACTGGCTTACTGTCAACCGGTCAGCCTGAATAACAATCAGTTTTTATTAATTTTTCCTAGATCATTTTTTCGGAAAGTTTTATAATTCATCACACCTGAAATTTAAGTTCATTACTGAAGCTACACCAATAAAATAATTGTACTAATCCTGTTACTAAGTATATGGTGGATCTTATCAACCTTCCAGCGTCATATGTGAGCTATTTAATGAGATTCAAGCTTGAAAAAAATCGGTTATTATTTTAAAAATTTTCTAGTATGGCCTGAAATCTCCAATTTCGATATTTTGCTCTATTGGATCATATCAGGCCGTCTTAGAAAATTTTTTCATAAAATCATCACATCGTATTTAGCCTACTCATGAAAATTTAAATCAATCTTTACGAAAAATTTTCACACCTTAATTTTTAAAAAATTTTTTAACTTCATGTCAATCGTTTTTTCTGAATAGATAAAATCACTTACCATTACTACTAAATAACCGTTCAAACAAATGATAAATATGCTGCTGCCAAGTTGATTCATGAGATTAATACTTAAAGTATCATTGAGTAGCTCAACAATTTTTATGAGTCTCGTGTGATTTTTAATGCAAGTTTCGAACCGCCATTTGAACGAGTTCTCCATACTATCCATTTCTTTATCATCAAACGTAATAAAATCGTTTATTTCTTTGTCCTGATCCTCCATGTTGAATAAGTTTAACTTAGTAATCTTATCATACACCTCTTTTGAGATCTCGAAGGACCCATTGCTGTGCAATTTACAGTTGCAGTTCCGATAATTCGCAGACAGTACTTTCATCTGGACTGTCGTCCATCTCAAAAGTCCAAGACCGAGAAACTCAACGCATACTACAGTCGTGATATTGATTGATGCGACGTATGCTTCCATGAAGTAGACTATTTGGTAAATTGGCGATGACGAGTGATCGAATGGAAACCACACTCTGGACGGTAGTTGTCCAGTATATAGTGGCACAATTGCAATCATACCTAACGTCAGATTTAACCCAACTATCCCAAAAAAATGAAAATCTATAGCTTCAAATAATTTGGCCTCTTTTATTATTGCCAATACTCCAGAATCTGAAAAAAGTCGATGAAAAAAATCGAGTTGATTTTCTTTTTTTCGGTTTAAGTCAATTTCTTTATCATTGAATTTTATTTAAATTTGCTTAACGTCACTTTCCCGTGGTTTTACATGATTAAGCGTAGAGTAATCATAATACTTACCACTCGATTGACGTAGAAAATCAATAGGATTAAAAATGTTGTCAAATAACTCAAAAACTTTGTCTTGGAGCTTATGAAATTGAAACAATTTTATCACAACAATTAATGCTCCGATAAAGAAACACCCGTCATCTATAACAATTTCAATATCGTAGTAATTGACTACTATGTCAGCAACCATACCAGCACAGTAGATGAATTCTAAAATTAAGCTGAATATTGCGATAGTTAAACTGAGCTTTTTTTTGTAACTCGCTGTCGAAGAATTGGAATCCAAAATCCCACAGAATCTTTAATTTAAAAACATTTTCTTTTATTTTTCCACTCGATCACTCACAAATTTTTACGGTACATTTAATTGGCAATGTGTTAGATTTTTAAAAATTAATTACCTGACAGTTGTAATAGACCAATTTATATATTTTCGATGTGAGCTCACTGGCGTCAGCAGCATGACTCACTTTAGCAAAAAAATTATCTTTTGCCAAAAGTTATAAGTAAAAAAAATCACGATAACTCGCTGCGTGATATAATCGACCAGAAAAGTTTTCTTTCTAATACAATGACTGTAAGAAAAATGGAAGCTCTATTTTCTCATACCCGAGCTTATTTTCTCATTTCCATTGATCGAAAGAAATTATACTATAATTATTTTACAGAAAATAATATCTAGTCATACATTACTAGTAATATATTTTATATAATAATTCCGTAAATATTTTTCAGTCTATCCGTTGTTCTGCAAAACAATGGAAACGTGCATATATAATTATCTTATATTCGCACACTATGAATCAATATACCAACTTTCTACTATTATTCCGTGACTTCTACTTACTTATTTTTTGCTGATCAGTTCAGAACGAAGAATACTTTCTTATGAATAAAAATATTTTTTTCTAAGTCTCAGTAAGTTATTTTATTGAAAAAAGTGTTAATTGTATTTTCAAACCCGTAAAATAAATTTGTTAGCTCCACTTTTTTATTTATACAAAGGCGTGTAACGTTTTTTTTGTCCATCGCTTTCAAGTGAGAAAAATTTTCTAAGATTAAAAATAAAAAAATTTTCCTAAGCCAATAAGACGTGTTTATCAAATTTTGCGCTCTTTTGGTTTTGGAAATTACAAAATTTTGTGATTCAAAGCCAAAATGTCATATAAATTTGTGCGATCTAATTTGACATAAATTTATTGTGTATACTTCTTCCCTACAGTAAATTTTCATATCTTATAGTATTATTTTGATCTAGTTTTATTTGTAAAGCTTTTAGTAAAAATTTTATACTGTCACAAATTTTTTTCATTTGCCTTTTTGGCTCTCAGAAAATTTTTTTCCGCTAAGTCCTTTTCGTTTTAGGAGTTCAAAAATTTTTTCTCATCAATTTCTGCGTTTTAATAAATTTCTAGATTATTGACAAAAAAAATTTTTTTATGCATCTATTTGGCACACAATCTTATCTAGTTCCTACAAAATACCTTTTAGCATTTCGAAATGATACATATATGTTCATAGAAATTAAAAAAAAAATTTAAACCATGCTCAAAATTTTAGCTTTAAAAGCCATTTATTTAACAAATTTAAAAACTCATAGTTAGAAAAAATTAATCTGCGACAACTGTCGTCAGGAGGACCAAGGTAGAGTACGAGGTTTTGAGAATCTGCAAAAATAAATTTAATTATTAACTCAATTTAAAATTGTTTAAATGTTCTACAAGTGAATACCGTCAAAAAGGTCGGCATTGATAAAACAAACAAGCCAACTGCTTTGAATTGCAGCGGCTTCAATGTCGGCATCATTGAGGTTGTCACAAGGTTGCTCAATCCATTATTGCCATCCCTTTCATTCGTGCTTTCCCATCCCGACATCCATTGGTTCGACGTCAGAGTGTCTGCCTAAAAAATGATTTTTCCAACCAATTCATTGTTAACTTTTCAATGATTAATTTTTTGAATAATTCACTCATTTAAATACCATGTAAATAAATTGATTTCCATAAAAACATAGTATAAGTAATTCAGCAAAACACACCGATAAATAAATTCCAAATCGCATCAAATTAGTCCCGTTGTCCATGTTCTGAAATTAAAAGACCCGCGTTTTGATATTCAATATTGATTTCGAGCAATGGATTTATTTTTCAATGCATTTCTCACTAATATTATCATGAAACCGTTTAAACAAATAATACATGTACTCGTTGCAAACTGAACCAACAGAATACCACTGAAAGTGTTGTTGAAATCGTTGACTATTTGCTTGATTCTCTGATGGTGCCTGATGCAAGTCTTGAATCTTCCAACGTAGTTATCATTGCCGTCTCCGATTTCTTGCTTCTCGAAGGCCACAAATTTCTGTATCTCAGTCTCTTGGTCTGCAATTTTGAAGACTTTGATTCTTTCAAAAGTTTTGCAAGCCTCGATCGGGGAAACTAGACCAGCGCGTTTTGTTAATTTACTGTTACAGTTCTTGTAGTTATTGGTCAGTGCAAGAACTTGGATCGTCAACCATCTCATAAGTCCAATCGTTGTAGAATCAAGTACCAGTATCACTGCAAGACAGTAGGCGAAGCAGTAAAATTGGTAGAAGATTGTGAGCTCGTAATTGGGCGAAACAGTCGTGTCAAAGGGGTAGACAGCTCGGATTGGTAAGACACCCCTTTCACGAGGCACTAAAAATATTATGGCGATTGTCATAATTATTATTGACACAAAGAGACTGTAGAGTTGTACTGTTTCATAAAACAAGTGTTTTTTTATGTTTATCACTATTCCGCGATCTGAAAATAACTCGAACAATGATTATTATCAAAACAATTGGATTGAGATGAGATTAAAAATGTCAGATTTTTTTTCACGAAAAAATTTTTGCCTCCAAAAATAATATAAATAATTGAAAAGTTACCTGAAGATTGTAGAAGAATATCGAGAGGTCCGTAGACTTCATCAGTAAGTTTTGTAATTTCTTTTTGTAGGACTGAAAATTTGCAGGCTTTAAACACAAACATGCAGGTTCCAAAAAAAAAGCATCCATCGTAACCAAATATCGTCAAATCAGTGACATTGGCCAGCGCGTCAGCCCCTACAGTTGTTAAATAAAAAATGTAAACTGTCAAGTTGAAATATTTGTAAATAATATTTAATATTTTCCAGCCGATTTTAGCCGAAGGCAAGAGCGGCCAAATTCCACTGTATCTGAAACCATGTTTTTATTGTTATTAAATATGCAGCTTAATATTTTGAATTCACACCGAAAATAATATTTAAATCCACATAAACCTTAGTAAAGAAAAATTTATTTTCAAAAATTTACGGTGAGTATCGACAGATACGTTTTCCATCGTGTTAAAAAGCCTTGGTATAATTTACGGTGCAGCTTTAGTTATTCTTCCAAGCTCAAAAATAAGAATAGACAAAAAGGATACTCGTGACTTTATACTTCAATTTATTGTTACCTTAGACGTTTCCGAGAAAAAACAATCGATTACAAATAATTGCTTGCCAAATTACATGTTCCGTCGTGAGAAAAAAAAATTCACTACTGAATATTCAATGAAGGATCATTTTCTATCAAGTGTTGTTATACTATCAAAGAAAAGCTGAAAATAAATCCAGGGGTTCCGTGAATTTGCTTATAGACTCTAATTATTCTTATAGCTCCCGTAACAAGACACGCGATTTACAGGGGGGTTTTTTTTAAATTATTACTTTTTATAAATTTATTCTTTAAGTTAGCTAATGTTCGACTCAACAAAGCTCAAATTATGCGGAATAATTTTTTGCGGTAAAAAAGTGTGACTTGAAATTTGTTTTAGTGCTGAACAATGGTAAAATTTAAAACTTTGTCTTTGAGTAAGTCCTTAACTGTTCGTTCCTACTGTAAAAAAGCTATCGCTTTTATAGATTAATTTTGTTTTCCAAAGTTTTAAGAGTAGATAAAACACATGTTTCATTGTAAGAAACAGGTAAAATTTTATTGAATTGTTAATCAGAGAATTGGTCATGAAGGAATCTGCAACTAGTTGTAGTTATTTGAATTATTTAGAAAAGCCTGTAGAAAATATAAAAATGTGTAATTTTATTAAATGGGTTAATTTTTGAAACAGTAGTCAATTTTGAAGCTTTAAAAAAAATGAATTCAGATAAAGGACATTTTTAAAATTATCAAAATAACTTTCTAAAATATAGATAGGATTTCAGCAACAACTAGATTTATTTTATACTTTCAGGTGTTAACTAACAATAATTGTGGAGTCATTATTTAATGAGACTATAGAAGAAAATTTCTGATACGGTATCATCAATCCGAGGCAACTGTCGTCAGAAGTATCAATGTAGAATATGAGCTTTTTACAATCTGTAACAATAAAATTAATAATTATCAGTAACCAATTCGTTTGAATTTCATTGACGGAAAAAAATATTTTTCTTAAATCAAGTTTTTTTTTTTTTTTTTTTTTCCAAAGGTTAGTACCGTCAAAAACGTCGGCATCGACAATTCGAACAAGCCAAGTGCTTTGAATCCCAGCGGCTTCAATGTCGGTATCATCGATATTGTCACGAGATTGCTCAGCTTATGATTATTATTCTCCTTATCCGTGGACTCCCATCCCGACATCCACTGATTGTATGTCAAACTGTTTGCCTGAAAAAAAAAAAAAAAAAAAAAAAAATGCTCCAATTATAATCTACGTACTTAGTGAATAATTAAATAATTGTTTACTTAATTACCACGTCAGTAAACTGATTTCCGTAGTAACAATATACGAGTAACTGACCAAAACACATACTCAAGTAAATTAAGAATTTTACAAAATTGGTTCCTTTCTCCATTTCCTGAAATTAAAAAAACTACTTCGCTTTATCAAACACTTTACGGAAAAAAATTATGTGAAAAATACAGAAATACAAAAAAATAAGTAATATAGCTCGTGCATGTGGCCCGACTCATGCTAAAATGATTGCCCTAAAATCTATTCTTACAATTAACATCATGAAGCCATTAAAACAAATGATCAATAAGCTGGTTGCAAACTGCATCATCAGAAAATCGCTGAAAATGTCGTTAAAATCGTTCATTAGTTTCTTAATTCTCTGATGGTGTTTGATACAACTTTTATATCTTCCGACGTAGTCATCTTCGCAGTCCTCGACCTCTTGCTTATCGAAGGCCAAAAATTCTAGTATCTCAGTATCTTCGTATTCAATTTTCATGGGGTCAATTTCTTCAAGAGCTTTACGAGCTTTGCGCGGGGAAACTAGACCAGCGCGTTTTGATAACTTGCTGTTACAGTATTTGTAGTTGTTGGTCAGTGCAAGGATTTGGATCGTTAACCATCTCATCATTCCAATTACAGAAGCGTCAATTGTTATTACTACCATTAGACAGTAGGCCACGCAGTAAAATTGGTAGAAGAATGTGAGTTCGTGATTCGGCGAAACTGATATATCGTAGGGGTACACAGCTCGCATTGGTAAGGTACCCTTTTCAATAGGAGCCAAAAATAATAAGGCTATTGTTAGGAATACGTTCGACGTCATACATGAATAATATTGTAATTGTTCCCAAAATAATACACTTTTTATGTTAACTAATATTCCACGATCTAAAAATAATTTTAATTGTCAAATAAATATCACTGAATTTGTTTATAATTAAAATTTTGGTAGTAATTTAGAATAAAAAAATTATTTAAAATCGTAAAAATGGGAATGAATTTTTTAATAAGTGTACCTAGAAGTTTAAAAACACAGTTGAATAGCAAAATAAATAAAAAAGTCGAAAATAATTTTGAATTAGTTTAAAATATGAATATATATTAACAAAAAGTTAATTTTATTCAAGTTTCATCCCACACTTTCTTTACGACAAAATAAATTTTTTGTTGATCAGCCTATTTTTATTAAAAATTATTTTTACTTTTTAAATTAGTTTCCTATTAAACCGCGTTTTAAATTTTTTTACACCATTAACTAAATCCCTACCTGTAGACTGTAGAAGTACATCTACGGGTTTGTAAATTTCTTCAGCGAGTTCAATTATTTTATCTTGCATAACAGAAAATTTCCAGCATTTAAAAATAGAATTGCACACCCCAAAAAAGAAGCAACCGTCGTTTCCAAATATCGTTACATCGGTGACATGATTCAGAGCATCTGTCCCAAGAGTTATCTGATAAAAAATAAGAATTGCGAAATTTAAATATTTGAAAAAAATATTCAGTACTTTCCATCCTATTTTTGCCGAAGGCATGAGTCCAAACATCCCACTGTATCTATAAGAACATATTATTTTATATTAAACACACAAATTTATATTTTAAACACAAAAAGAAAAGAATATCTAGATTTATATCCACCTTATAACTGTAAAATATATTTTTAGAAGTTTACGGTGAGTATCTCCAGATATATTTTCCATCGCGCAAACGTAGAGGGTAAAATTTACACCCTAGCTTTGTTTGGACACCCCTCTAAGTTTAAAGTGAAAATATAAAAAAGAGATAGCTGTGACTTTATACTTTAACCTATTATTATTCTAGAAGTGTATGTAAATTTTATATCAGGATAATTTTTCTCTAACGCTGAGAAGTTTAAAAATAAAGAAAAAATGAGGT